>VVHJ01002365.1:1546-13635 GCA_015107715.1 Tylochromis polylepis | reverse complement strand
ACAGGTGCAAATCTGGAACTCTCCACCAGTTGCTCTTAGAACTGAAGAAGCTTCTCGGATGAGAGGTGAAACGTCTTCAAGAAATGTAAAGAAGTCCAGACGCTTTTCTTTCCAAGCTCCTTAGACTATGATGACCTGGATGACTGAGAACCTTCACAGACATGCAAACATAATGTAGAAGATAATGTAAAAGTCCTGATGGCTTGGATGCAGTTGGAAGCTAAGGATGGCCACTTTGTAACATCTAATTTAACTGTTGTTTATACACTCTGTGTGGAATCCTCTGTCTGAAGTGAAGAAGAGGACGCAGTGTTATTTGCCATGACGATACCGCCTCTATGACAGGGATGAGTTACTTTGTTATAAGCAGTTAATACATTTATGGCTGTGTGCAAATGCATGGAACTCTGCCATACTGGAAATGCTTATGAGTAGGTTTGGCTGCTGTCTGTAGTAAAGTCAGAAAGACTTCTACGAATAGCTGAAGTTAAATTTTAAATCTTTGCTTAACACTGGATGCTGTCATTTTTGCTGTTCGGGCCATTCTCGTCATATTAATTTTAAAGTAGTGCATGTCCCATACTTTACATATTTTGCACCCCTGTCATGACAAAATGTGCAGGGTGTTCTTGTTGGATCTTCCATACACTGTCCAATGATAAAAATAAAAGCAGAGCATCAACTGCAAATTCTAATTAAAGCTGCAGCGCTTTACAGTGCAAAGTAATGCAGGAGTTACTCAGACTGCTCCAAACAGTCAGTCACTCAATCACTTTTTGTTTCCGGCTGAGGCTTTTGCCTTTATATCGTGAATGATTGCATAGCTTTCAGAGGTGGAGATGATACCAGGGAGTAATTCTCGCATTGACATTGCCTACATTTGCAGTGACAAAACAGGAAACTGGCTGTCTGAAAATCCACGGGATAATGCTGATGATGGATAGCACAGAGTGTATAAATAGAACTCCCTCTGCATAAGCACCGAAACCCACTTTCATTAATCTTAAAGAATGTTTAAATTAACTCCTGGATCTGTTGTGCTAAAAAAGAAGGGGGGAAAGCTGGCGGTCTATTTATAAGGAGAAATAACTTGGGAGGGCTTCCAATTTGTCTTGGTCTCGAAGGTGTCATTTGAATGAACGCACAAA
The DNA here is from genome assembly GCA_015107715.1 of Tylochromis polylepis. Lineage (NCBI taxonomy): Eukaryota > Metazoa > Chordata > Actinopteri > Cichliformes > Cichlidae > Tylochromis > Tylochromis polylepis. The sequence continues at coordinate 12,487 of VVHJ01002365.1, read as the reverse complement.
TATGCCAGGACAGCTGCAGTGTTGGGTGATGCTGATGAAACCGCCATACCTAAACAGGCATTGGAATGTATTCCCTGGAAGAATTTCTTCAGATTCTGCACTTTCAACACATTTAACCCAGCAGCGGGCACATTCACCCTGCCAAAAAAATGTAAGAAGAGGAAGGGGCACAACAAACTTAGCTCGAACATCCTGTAACAACCAGCAAAACCCAGTCTGTTATATAGTAAGCTTGGGACAGTTGTTTCGTCTAACCTAGTCTGTCCCAGTTTAAAGTTGTGTATCGGCACTAGTCCTGTTTTATGCACGTGCCACATTGGCTTCGATCAGCTCTGCAGTGAAATAATAATATGGTCAAACAGCTGACACAGATAGTTCAGGGTTAGTAGTTTTTATTGTTTTAGTCATCAGTTTCATTTGAACATATGATGTTTTCTTTTAGATTTGTATTAACTAGGAGAGGGTTTGTTTTGAGCCCAACAGTTCATTTCAGTTCAATTTTATTTATATAATCGAATGAGGTTTTCAAAGCTGATATTTAGATGTGCCAGAATATAAACCTAATGGGGCCTGAGTGTTTTTGATGCTGATTCACCTGGTCCCTTGCATGGGACAGTGGAATAATACAAACATTTGCAATCCCAGGACTTAGCTTATATATATGTATGTATATATATATATATATATATATATTGTTTGAGTTTAGTTAGATGTGTGTGCTGATAGCATACACTTTATTATCCTAACATGATCACAGTGCCACCAACATCCTGCATAAATACATTAACTGCCTCATGCTTAGACAAGGGCCATTTTATTGTATCGATTAACAGCTGAAATGCTGCTTAAATTTAGCAGATCTATACTTTATCTCTCAGCAAGGTTATTATAGTTTCATTTTCATTAACCTCAAATAAAAATAAAAAGTAGGCATTTGAAAAAACAAGTAAGCTAACTGAAACGACTTTGTGAACTTGGAATATTACGAACATTAAAACCAAATAATAACAATATTTAATAATAATAATAATAATAACTATAACTAAAACTGAAACTAACCTAACCTAAACTTCTTCCAACTCTGGAAACTAAACTGAATTTAAAAACAAAACAAAACACTAAGACTTGTAAAAATATGCAACCACATTAAATGCAGCAGCTTTAAAGAAGGGCCTGGAACCAGCTGCATTCTTTTTGGCTAATTTCAAGTCTTTACAGTTGGCTCTCTGGACAAAATGAAACGCATTAAATAAATAAATAAACAAGCAGCCTCTCGGGAAAGCCCTCATTAGTTGGGTGCTTTGTCCTCACAGTAACTTTTTTGCTGATTGATGTAGAGCTGATATTCCAAGGCCGGATGTGGAATGTCGGAAAGGCAAAAAGCCGTGACGCTAGCACGCCCCCTTCCACCCCCCTCGTGCGTGGTTCTGACGGTTATCTGCTGCTGTGCGCGTCCCGAAGAGTGCGCGAGTCGGAATGGAGAGATATGGCGAAAGAGTTCGCGCGACTGTATCGGTAGCGCGTGCGTACGTGTCTGTGCGCGTGTCAGGGCAAGTGTGTACTCTTCACGGGCAACGGGAAATATGAGTTGAACGTGAGGCAGCAGCTGATGCGCCGGTACGGGGATGCTGCCGTCGCCGGGTGCCGTGTAGGATGCTTCTTCGCTTTTTCTTTCCTCCGGGCGCTCCTTCACCTCTCCCCGCACACGGAGAAGAGATTTTTGCCGCTGCCGCGAGAAGAAGAAAAGGCTTGTTACCGGCACCGGCACTGCCTCCCTTTTCTCGCTGCAAGTCCGAAGCATTATGACCGAAGGATCCCACCCGGTATGCGTCTCGTTTAAGGACACTTTTTTACCAGCAGCGCCAGGAGGAATATGGAACTTGATCGGCGTGTTTTCCGCGTTTAATGCGCCCCCGGGAGATAACATTAATACTACCACTACTACTAACAATAATAAGAAAAAAAACTGAGGAGGTGTATGTTTGGAGGGGGGGCGTCCGGAGAGAGCGCAGGCTTTGGGATGTAATGGTGGGAAAAGGGAAAAGGCTGAGCACTTACTGAGGATAAAAAGAAAACCGAGGTGGGGGGAAAATGCAGTTTGAGACATTGCGTCAGTTCTGTAGCTCGGTTTTATCACATTTCAACGGGGCTTTCACGGCACCTCAGAACATCTTGCAGACGGAGCTGTTCGAGCAGGCGCTGAGCAACATCGGGTGAGTGATTCCTTTGTAAAAGAAATGCCCAGATTTATGAGGGAGGGCTTCCCCGTTGGTATGTCAGGCGAGTATTTTTGGGAAGGGGGGCGGAGGGGGTGCATGTATCGATCGGCAGCCTGCCTGCGTAATAACAGCCTACAGTGTAGTGCTGCTGCAGATATTTCCTGGCTGGGATGATGGGGGCCGATCAGCGTCCCTGCCCGCTTTGCTCGGTGCGCGTGCACGCGCGCGAGCTTGCACGGTTGGAGGTTGGTAGTTTTATAGGCACACTGTGACCACATCAGGGGGTTGTGCTGCGTGCGTAGCCGTAAATGTATGTATGCGCGTGCGCCTTTATGCCCCAGCGCACGGCTGCTGCAGCATGTCTGTGCCCTGCTGCTGCTGCTGCCTGAGAAGAGAACATGAGGGAGGCGACGATCATGAGGGGTTAATGTACATCTTAGGAGTCCAGTGCTGGGGATGAGTGGGAACTCCCCCCACCCCCCACTCAATTCCCCTACACGCCCACTATATGTTCTTTTGAAGTGGGAGGCAAGTTTTTTTTAAAGGTATCAGTTACTTGACAGCAAAATGGCAGCAAGAATGCACATCATGTGCATTTTGCAGATGAATTAATAATCTATACTTAGACTAACAGAGCAATAATTACTTACATTTGCTATGCTTTGAAAACCTTTTCACTACAGCGTCACTGCAACATACAGGCATTGCTGTAATTTTACATTTGCTGCTAAAAAAATGTGATAGAAAAGTGTGTGTGTCTGTGTAAAGAGAATGAGAAAGAGAGAGAGATGCACTGAAGCATATTACGATTAGACTGCTAAATGCTCTGTACCCTACGGACATGCCTCTGGTTATCTGGCCAGGCATGGCTGTTGGACACATTATGCAGACTGCAGAAGGGCCGTAAACTTGCAGCTTTAGGGTTGAGGTTTGGGGGACCGACAGGCCACTTTTCTTTCTCGCTATAGACGCAGGCCCCCGTATCGCCACACCATCCACAGTCTGTCTCTTGGGACTTGTGAGTCTTTCCCCCTCTTGTCCCCCCACCCCCACCGTCAGAAATAATTTACAGCATTGCCAGGCTCTCTGCCACCTCACATTACATGGCCAGAACACTCAGGAAGGGCGGAACAGGGGGTGGGGGTATATCTGTGCCTGGAAACTGTGATCCAGCAAGCATTACATCTTACTATTAAATTGAACTTATTTTGCATTGCAACCTTTTGTTGTTGTTGTTTTGTTCTTCTCAGCAAAACCCTTCAGTTTGAGGATAGTGCCGGTCGAAAGCAGTCCAAAGCAGACTGTTTTTTATGATAAACGATCACATTTGTAGCTGGTATTTCTCAATGGCAACCAGCTTTCATGACAGTCTTAATCGTAGTTACTTTCTCAGGACACCACAGCCAGTGTCATCCTCTTTGTTCACTAATTTGTCTGTACACAGTTCGCTGGTACACAATAACAACACAACTCCGCAAACCAGCTGTGTGTGCTGTTATCAGCGGATATCCAGCTTAGCGATCCGTTCGATCAGAGCCGTTTGAGTCTCTCTCCGTCTCTCTATCTCTGTTACTCTTTTCACAGGCTTGGCCTCCTAATGGGCTGTATGCTTTTAGATCCAGCTTCCATGTATTATGCATGTGTGCGTCAGCAGAGGTTCTAATGGGGTGTTTGAGATCTGTTCTTAGAAGGCTTGAATGATTTGGAATTGAGTGGTCACTACATTTAAACTGCAACCATACTCCCTCCCCGTCGCCGCCTCTAATACACATGCTTTCCGCTTTTAACCCATCCGGTGTTGCATCTCTTTGTGTTTCTCTTCTCCAGAATACCTCAGACCAGACTGTGTCTGCTGGAGTTTTGTTTGAAGCATTAGAAGGCATGTTACTGAGTTACTGGTTTTTTTTTACAGTGCAGCTTTTGTAGTCTTTCCCCAGATGAGCTGTTGTGAAGTGTGTGATGCGGGATAAGTGGGATATGTATACAGGAGCATTTGATTTTCGGCACAGATGCAGTGTAATGAAATCATCTCCATGCATCAAATCCAGCATGTTAAATGAAACTGACGTGGCTGCAGCTCTATGATTCCGAATGTGCCGCACAATCTGGGGTGTGAGTTCAGTGAGTCATCCTCTTACTCACAGCTGTTTACATCATGCCACATTCACGTATATTGTCCTCCTGCAGTGACGGTGTATTTGCAGCTGTGGATTTTCTAGCCTATATGTGCGGCACGTTGCAAACCAGCTTATTCCCAGCACCCTCAGTATCACACTAAAGGTTCTTCTGATGTGGAAACTCTCTGGATTTCTCCCACGCCCATCATCGTCTCTGCTCTCGTCCCCTCCAACAGTTGGGTTGCCATAACGATAAGGTGTAATGTTTCATCATTAGAAACAATGTTGTTTTGTCTCTGTCGATTAATATTAAAGTTATCGGGATGAGAATGAGGATGTGTTTCTAGAGGTGGGACTAGACCCCCCATGATATGATATTTTCACATTTTTTAACACATATTTTAACATTTTGCAATAAGCTTAGAGCTGCAATAACATATAACGCAAGTTATCACCTTTCCTTCAAACGCAAATTACATCCTCAAAGTTAAACTTTGTCAATATCTGTTTCACCCAATAAGATGAAGTTATCACACTGCAGTTATTTCTTATTGATGAAAAATGAGATTGTCAAGCATACAAACACTGTCACTAAAACCTGCTGTAAATTTTGCCATGAAGATTGAACGAGGTCAAGTTGGAAACTGCTAATGCCAACTTGACCTTATTATTATATGTCAGATGTTTTTTCAGTTGGGCCGATTTATTGGATGCTTGCTCAGCTAATGTTATCTCAGGTTGTTTGGTGCAGGAGATGAGCCCTCTTGTTGACAGAGTAGTGTTCCCAGAGTATTTTCATTTATTTAATAAAATATCAGTATTTGGTTTCCCTGTATCGACATATTATACATGGTTTCTACATCTGGCTAAAGGATGTCCACAAAGCATTTGTATCTTTACTGTCAAAAGTATCGTGAAAAAAAGGGTCAGTGAAGTGAATTTGAAACCGAGAGCAGCAGTCTCAGCGTTTCCGGTCCTGCTGATTTGGTGACACCAGTAGTGGTAACAGAGCACTGAATTCTGGTGGCAGCAAAACAAACTGAAGTCAGGTAATATTTAGACTTTTTTGTCTGTCACTGCAGATGGCATGAGTCTGTAGGGCACGGTGAAAGTAGTCAGTTATCTCAGTGAGGAGGCTCATCTGACAGCTCACTGTTGCTGCTCTTTTTGTGGCCTTACTTGCAATATTTGAACTAATCTGGTGTAAAAAAAAAATGCTGAAAATAACCGGTGCCCACTTTTAACAAATGCATTTTTTGATGAATAACAGCAGTAGGGTTAAGCCTACAAGCAAACACACTGCATTTCTTATAACTGCTTCATAAAGGTACCTGTTGTTTCACCAGATAAATGCTTTAAATGTACAGCTGCAGCTGTGGGAAATGTGTGGTTCACTGCTACTGACACCCGGTCGGCAATATTTCCAACATGTAAATGTATTAGTGGGCTACTCATTTACCATTGTGTCACGTCATTTGGCAATAAAGGGTGACTTAACCAATGTAATTTCCTTAGGTGTTAATTCTGATTCTGATAAAATGAAAGTCATGGCAGTTTCCCATTGAAATACTTTTGCACAACTTTTCTGACTGCAGAAAGAGATTTTGGAACAGAAAACATTACGATAATTTTTGCCAATCACGTTTAACTTACATTTCATCCTGAATTACTTCACTGAGAAGGTGTGAGCCCGTTCAATTAAGAGCCAAATTTCAGTTCCTTTCAGCAGTGCATCTGCAGCAGCTAATTTTCCTGTAGTAGTCCTTGACTGAGCTAATTAGAAGTGTGCACGTGTCAATAAGTACTGCACGTGCAGGCTTACTTTGTTATTTGATTGCAAAGCAGCATTAAATAACAGGTGCGCAGCTTATTGTGTCGGGACGATCAAACTAGGTCGTTTTCCTTACATCCCACTGTGATCTTGAAAGGCTAACTTTTCAGAACAGCATTGCTTTTAGCTGTGGTCTTTTCTTGAAACTACATCATTAAGGGGTTACAAGGATGAGTACTGTTTCAGTTTCAGCTACAACTGATGCAGCACACATTATTAGACCTCTCTGAGCAGCAGCTGGACGTTTTAGTTTGGAAAAATAAACGTACTGAGAACTTAAATACATAAAATAAACTCGGACAGTCATCTCTAACATTATTGTTTTCTATCTGAGAGCTTTAAGTAATGACATACACTTTCCACTGATTGTTGGCCTTGCATCTTGTCAGCCCATGTTGATAATAAGCACTGTGTGTGTGCAGAGTTCAGTGGAGAAGCAAAGCAGGGAGTGAAAAAAATGGCAAGGAGCAGACAGAACGTACCAGAGGAGGCAGGAGCACCCAGGCATCAGTCACCATGGTGACAGAGCTGTAGACAAGGCAAGACATAGCAGACTGCAGCTTGTGGGACTCTGAAGCTCTGGAGCCCCAGATTCATGTTGATGTGACAGAACTAGAGAAAAGGAGGGGAGGGAAAGATCGCAGACCCAGAAACAACAAGAAATAAGGCGTTGGATTCTAGGGGGGAGCGGTCTTGAAAGCGAGACACCTGCAATATCGAACTGCAGTTCTGTCTTCCGGTACTGTTGTTAAAGCATGCTAGTGTGGTTAAAACTAAAATTTAAAGGTCATTTAGGTATCAAGTGAACTGAAAGTACATCTGAATAATGGAGTTCTTCAAACAAAACCATGTCCCAAAAATTGACCATGGTTTTTTAATGCTTCCCCAATAGAGCCACAGCATTCCTTCCATTAGCTCTTCTCTGTTCTCAATGCCTGGGTTCACATTTACCTTCTCTTCATACCCTTCTTCATTCAGAGCAAGTCAGCTGAGTGTGTGTTTTATCTTCTAGCCATGCCCTGCCTTTTATTCCCACACTTTTCACATTAAAGCCTTGTGGATGCAAAATCAGGCTGACTGAGGTGCTCCTCTGTAGCTGCTGGGAGTTAAATGACTGGCGGCTGAAGGAGCGCCTCAGGAATGGCTGTTTGGGCAGGAGAGAACATTACGCTTTCTTTTTCTTTTTCTCATCTGGCCTCAAGTCAGTGGTCACCCCTTTCTTTGTCATCTCTGTGAGCACTAAAAAGTGTTGTCTTGATGTGAGGCAGACTAAGGCTACATGTTCAGTACTTCTTATGCACCCTCCTCCTGCTCCCTAATATCTCGTCACAGCTCGCCCACGGTTCAGCCCACCCACAGCCCTGTGGTGTCGTACCCGGGTGTCGGCGGCACTCAGCAGCTGTAATTAAGCCGGCCCTTTATTGGTTTTGTGCTCGCCGTGGGAGATGTGTGGAGGAAGAAGGGAGGCCCTGGTTTATTGCCTGGGCGTCTAAGAGAGGGGTTATTATGATTGCATGCTAGAGAGAGAGAGAGAGAGAAAAAAAGCAGATAGAGGAGAGAGAACGTGGAGAGAGTTGGAGTGATCGAAAGAGACAGCGGCAGAGGCTGAATCGATATGCTCGACTCCTCTCCTCTCACCAAATCATATCTCAGCATCAAACCGCGAGTGAGAGAGGAAGAAAGACAGAGAGAGAGAAATAGAGAGGGGTTGGGGGGGGGGACTGGTGGCTAGCGGTGGACTGTGTGGCCAGATAAACATCAGGCTAATGTCCCCAGCCCCCAGGCCTGCTGCCTCTGCTGCTATTGCCGCTGCCCAGAGAGGGAGGTGAAATTGCTTTTGTTGATGTTTGGTTACAGTTTGCCACAGCACAGTCCCACAGGCAGGAGTACATGTGATCCCATCCACAGGGATGTACATAGGTATACGTGTAAGTATAGGTTTGCCTGGCTAGGTCATTCTCAGCAGTGAAACAGGATGAGGAAGGAAAGCGCCACAGAGCAAGAAAGGAAAGACAGAGTACTTTTCAACAGAAATGCCAGCCTGTGCAGAGCGCTGACATCTGGGCTCTTTTCATGCTCACCGAGCGAGACTGATTCCCTGAAAGGCTGAATGGGTGCGCGTGCGCATGCATTTGCGTGTGTATGTGTGTGTGTGTTTGACCCTCAACCTTAACCTGTCATAAATGGCTGGGATACAGTAGGCACAGTGTCCGCTCCCTTCACTTGGCTCATTATAAGCCACTTCCAGTGCCGCTCTAGGTCCTTAACTTTCTCTCTTTCTGCCAACTGATGGACCAAAGAGAAGGCTGCTGAATGGCGCACATGGGAGATTCAGCTCTTCTCTGTGTATCTGTGTGTGTGTGTGTGTGTGTGTGTGTGTCCTTATGCGTCTTTGTGAGAGTCTGTGTGGCTGCACTTGTATGCTCATATGTTTGAGGCCCAGTCCCTAGAAAGTCTTTTTCTCTCTCTCTCTCTCTCTCTCTCTTATAAAGCTTTTTTCTGTACTCTCAAACAGATGCCTGATGTCATCTAGTTTTTTAAATAGCCAAGGGAGAGAAGAGAAACCGCATACGAGACATGGATGGTGCTTTGCTTTCAACCATGCACCTTGACATGTGATGCCATTCGTCAGCTTCGGTGACCATTTGAGAATCTAATAAAAGGGTTAAATCCGATCACCTTTGCTGTCACAGTTGAGCGTTATTGTGCGACATCAGTGGGCACGCGCATAGGTGTGTTACTGTGCAAATCCTCCCCCTGGCCTCGGTAGTCAGTGGAGTCATTAACTGAAAGCTGTCTGCTCCTGCACAGCATTATCATTCCTGTTGTACGTTTTGATTTATTGATTAAAGAGGCTTATAAGGTCAGACCTCTGGAAGGTCAGGAAGTAGGCTTTCTTAGCTAAATCCCTGTTATTTAGTGAAGCGGAGTCAATCAAAACATTTCAAACTCTACTGTTACTGAGAAACTAAAAAGCTTAGGTGCATGATTGACCAGTTAGCATAGCCACATGCTTCGTTTCATGAATAGGAAACTAACTGCTTTACAGGTAATCCTGTTACTGTGCTCCAATTCCAATTCTTTTTCCACTCTCCCATTTATTCAATTACCCCCCAAAAAAACCACACACTTGAAGAAACCGTGTGATAAAGCAATAATGAAACGGCTTAATCTAAACATCTGTGTCTCTCCAGTCCATTGCGATCATCATCCGTCTTATCCCCGGCCCATACTCAAATCCTCTTTTGCAACACTGATGGTATTTCACAAGCTCAAAGAGATTAATTATTTCCATATTTTGCAAACACTGCACCATGTGCACCGCTTCCCACGTCTCCCTGCACGTGTACAATTAGCTCTGTTCATTTGTGTTGCAAATGAGCCGGCCCTGACGGTGCTCGGTGGCCTCCCCGGGTTTCTCCTGCCACGCGGCACAGAGGAGAACCCAGCCGAGGAGTGATCAAAAGCCTCCTTCTCTGGCAGGCAGATGCTGAGTAAACAGAGAGAAGAAGGAGCTCCGATAACCGTCTCTTCCCGCTTGCACTTCTCGCCTTCATTATTTTTGGAGTCTGCTGGCTGGCATTAATGAAACCCCATGTAATATTCATTTAATTCCCAATGTTTACTAGTTCATTAGGTTTAGGATAGTAGTTGATCTGATCTCCAGGGGTGGCTGGGATGGGGAAAGAAGCTGACTTTGAAGATTTTTCTTTGCACCAGCCTGGCTTCCTTACATTTATTCAAGGAGCCATTCACAGTCCTCCCCTTGCTTTACCAAATTGTATAGCATTTCTCTTCACCACACTTATGCTCTTATGGTTTTTTAGAAGTATAGGTGAGACTTAAAGGCTGGATTTTTGTGCCAATAGATGAACACAGATCTTCTCCTTTGAATGCCAGTAAATCTGGAAACCTAATGGATAAAACGGTGGCTAAATGTGATTTGGCTCATTAAAGACATTTAGAAAATAAGTTAAAGTTGAGGATCTCATCAGAGATTAGACGTTTTCTCAGAACGGATACCCTCTGGCCAGTTTAGCTCTCCGGCTCACGGCATGTGTTACAGACGCTGTCCCGTGCAATTACAATTAACCCACGCAGCTCTTTGGTCCGGGGTGTTCGCTCTGCAAATGTCTGGCCATGGGTTCATCGATCGAGACGGCTTGTCAATGCCATCGAGTGCAGGCGAAAAGGTCTTTCTGCTGAGCACACAGCGAGCGTTTTGATCAGACCAATGGGAGAGGCAGAACTTCTTCACAATGCTTTTTTTCCCTTTTTTTTTTAATGGTGAAAACTCCGAAACTCCAGCTGTGTTGGAAAAAGTCAGCTTTATTTTTGTATCCGAGTGGGCATTTAGTCGGTTTTCAATTCCGTCTTCTGTGGCAATGGTTGTTAAAAAAGTTGTTACTTAGCTTACCTGGCTGTCACTAATCTCCTGCTATCTGCATGTGTCTCGTGTTATGAGAACAATTACATTTATTCCGGGAAATGAAGCAGCAGTGTACCACTAATGAAAGCATGTGAAAGTTTAATTAAATAGTGAAAAATTTTCCTATCTGACGTTCCGTAATGTATTAAAACTAATTAAAATCTTTTTCTTTTTTTTTCTTCTTTTTTTTTAGAAAACTATCTTCCTCGTCTGTTTTCCTTGTTTGCTTTCACAGCATTTCCACCTTTGGGTTTTTGTGATCGTGTGTATGTGTGTGTGTGTGTGACGACGTGCTTGTTACAAGGCACTCTCATTTACATATAGAGCACTGGGTCCTCAGGAGGT
>VVHJ01002363.1:0-13402 GCA_015107715.1 Tylochromis polylepis | reverse complement strand
ATGTATGGAGTTTCTGTCTCTCTCTCTCTTTCTTGTCTCATTTTCCTGTGAAGCTGGTGGTTTGCACACAACTAACTCTACTCAGTCATCAGGGACCACTGCTGAGTGAGAGATGCCGGCAGCGTTTGTGTGGCTGTTTACTTGTTTGATTATTTGACTTATCTTTTTTTCATTAGCATACAAGTTCTGCTTTTGAGTTTGTTTTGTTTCCTGATAGAATAAATGGTTTAGCCATCTCTAGAATCACCGATAAAATTCACTTTTATTGTTGCCTCCTGTATGCCTAGACTATTAAGCACTTTTAGGCACTCGTAACACTGACAAAATCCCCAAACACATGAGTTAACAGCTCTGCCCTGATTTTGGCATGCTTACATGTAAAAGAAAAAAAAAAGGGGCTTTGGAAGTCACATAATGACATGCAGGGTTGGCAGCACTCTTACCAGAGTTGTGTGAGTACAAAACTAAAAGGAAAGATTACAAATACAACATTAAGTTCTTAAAGAGCTAGCCCATTTAATATGACCCAAATTAAGTTGTAAAACCAGTCACAACACAAATAACATATAACGGCCAGATTAATGGATAATAATAAGATGTCAACAGTTCAAATGATGATTAAATTACAAGCAGATGTTCAGAAACAGCAAATATCACCATGTTATTTGAAATGATAGAGAGAGGAGAGAAAAAAAGGGTAATCGAGGAGTTGCCCTGAGCTTGTGTTTAATATCAATGCAATTTCAGAGCTGCTTGTATTATTTACTGAAATGCTGTTGAGGGCACTGAACAAATTTTCTTTATTGTCCAAATGGCTCCTTGCAAAGTCCTGATTCACTCTGTTTGGGTTTGACAATTATTACCCTGGAAACAACGTCCTCTGCAAAGGACAAATAGACTTCTAAATGTAAGTGTGCGGTGCTACATATGTTAATGTACTGCATCTGTTGTCATAAGCTTTTCAGGGCAGTAGCAGTTTAATCTACAGGCCATCTGGGGGGAGTGTAATTGAGATAGCCAGATTAGAATTTGTGGGGTTTTGATGCATGTGTTAGCAACTCTCCTTTAAATAAAGTTTTATTGCAGCTCAGCTAGGAATTCTGGGGAAACTGCATGACCTAATGATATTTTACCTGTTCTAAATGGGATTTTCTGGGCAAAGAAAAAGAAAGATAATCGGGGGAAAATAACTCAGAGTGATGCATCAAATGTGCAAGCAAAGCAGGATGAAAACTAATGCTCAAAGTAGTGAATAAAGTTAATTTTGCAGCAGTCGTTGGCTTATGAACCTATGAATCCAATACCCTTGCTAATGCATGTGGTCAGCAGACCCACTACACGGCCAGTTTTGTCCCCATTAAATGAACGTAAGTTATAGAATGGCCCTTTTAATTTCAGTAATTTATGTTATCCTATAAAAACAGCTGTAGTGCAATCAGTCAGGCAAAGCCTCTTTCTGACATTGTGCTTGGTATGAAGCGAAGTGTTTCCCCTGGGCTCTGGTCTTAGCTCAGGGTAAGACTAATGACTCCCTGTCTTGAGTGGCCTGAACCTTACTTTGGCCTTTTCCTCAGGCTCCCAGCTGCTACAGCATTGTTAGAAAGGCTACTCTGATCCATTCAAAAGAGGACTCATGTTAACTGCTGCTAGTTCACCTGCACCGCCAACCACCTGCATGGGCCGCCTCACCTAGGGGCAGAGGCAGGAGCAGGTCTTTCAGAGATTCGGTCTGCATTTTTCACATCGGTTACTGCAGGATAAGCTCTGAGCCGAGCTCCTAACATGGCACTCTGAAACGCCCTCCTACTTTGAGAGGATCAGCTTCAGCATGCTACAGTCACAGCAGTTTAGGATCTGATGCCTCTGACCTTCAGAGGGGGAAAAGAGCGGATAAAATAGTAAGCAAAGAAATAATAAGTAAGATTTTATTTGTGCGCATACATAGCACAAACTGACTGTAATAAATCTCCAGAGAGCTGAGAGGGTGGGGAATTTGATGCACAGCCTACAAATTCACTTTTGGAGGTGAGATTTTTAAAAATGTATTTATTTTTCAGGGTTGTCAAAACTCACTATCTGTCCTTTACAGTCTGTTTTAGAGTAAACTGTCCACAGGCACAGCACCTCTCTACCTGACATTAGCATGCTGTTCTACCTTTATAGTTCATCTCTGGCATTCACATTAAAGTCCTATTTCTCATCCACTCACCAAAAATTTGTCATGCGTGGCACCGGCTCTCTCGATATCTTCTTTCTTCCTGTCAAACCAGAGAGCATGTGCATGATTATAAATACATACTGAGAATTGTTTTAACTTATAAAAAAAGCTTTATTAAAAACTAGACAAGATGCTGAGTTTTTTTTTGAGACACTAGGTATGTCATGCTGGGAAGTGTGCAATAATATAAGCATAAGGAATCTAGGGCAATTTAATATGATTTGTTGAAACACCTAATTGTTTTTAATGTGAAATTCAGCATCGGTAGTCTGCTCCAGTACACCCCAGACAGAGAAGACAAAATTGAACAAGATTGTGACACAATGTAGGATTCAATAGCACAAATATCAGATGTGTTCTTTAGGAGCAGGGACAGACCAAAAAAGAACTACAAAGGAGAGTAAGTGTTGGACTTCCACTGTATTGATCAGTTGGTAAAAAACAACAAGGCTACAAATTAAATAAATTGTTATTGCAAATCTTACGCTGTGAAGAAAATAAACAGGGAATGGGTTTCCTTAAAGTTTTTATAAAGTCTTCTTAATGGACCATTAGAGGAAGAGAACAATATGAAAACAACCCCACCAAGGCTGGGGACGTAGCAGTACTGGAAGAGTATATGGGAGAAGGATGCAATACATAACAACAATGCTCAGTGGCCAGTGGAGCTAAGAGCAGACCACAGCAACCTCCCTGAACAGGATCCAGTAACCATCACAGTGGGAGTCATCCAAGAAAGGGTCTTAAGTGTGAAGAGCTGGACAGCACCAGGCACTGACATGATCCACAACTTCTGGCTAAAGAAGATTACTGCACTCCATGAGTGTCTGGCACTGGCTAACCGAAGGCCAGACAGTCCTGATCCCCAAGGATCCCCAAAAAGGACTGGCCCATCCAACTACCAGGCAATAACCTGCCTCAGAACAACATGGAAGTCCCTGACAAGCATCATAGCAGCTAAGATGAACAGGCATATGGCTCAATGAGCCATGAGTGGGGCACAGAAAAGAACTAGCAGGAACACTAGAGGAGCAAAACATCAGCTCCTGGTAGACAGAGCAGTCACTTGAGACTGTAAGACCAGACTGACCAACCTGTGCACTACCTGGGTTGACAACAAAAAAGCTTATGACTCAACGGCTCACACATGGATCCTGGAATGCCTAGAACTGTACAAGATCAACAGGACCCTAAGAGCCTGCATCAGGAGTTCAGTGGGGATGTGGTGAACTACACTAGCTTTTAACTCCAATTCAATAGCACAAGTCTCTGCCCCCACTTCTGTTCTGCATAGGCCTGAACCCCCTCAACCAGATCATTAACAAGACTGGCTGCCCACTGGGTACACTGGCTATAAATGTAGCTATACCAAGTGATAACAACATCAGGAAGAAGGAACATAAGATGCTGGAGAAACACCAAGGGCTGAGAGAAGAACACTAGAAGATGTGGAGAGTGAAGGCAACAGTGGTCCTAGTGGTAATCAGAGAACTCAGAGCAATGACCCCCAAACTGGGTGAGTGGCTCCAGTAAATCCCAGGAATGAGATCCGAGATCTCTGCCCAGATGAGCGCAGTCCTAAGAATAGCAAAGGTATTATGCAGGACCTTCAAGCTCCCAGGCCTCTGGTAGAGGCTTGAAGGATGAATATATATAAAATATGAAAAAGCACAGGAAGAAAAATCACCCAGACTTTGACAATCAAACTATTACATAGTCACCAGCTGACCTACATTTTAGTGAAAATAATTCCATCACAATTAGTAAAATTCTAGAATATATCTCATACATAGAAGGAAACAGTAAAGGAATGCTAAACACAATTAGAGCCAAAATAAATGTGTTTTCCACATGAAAATCAATCTGGGTACTTTGCACTTTGGATTTTATGCCTCTCTCTCCTATTGTCTCCCCTTCCAGCTGCAGATCAGCTGAAAGGGGATGGGCTGCAGTGTGACTTTGCACTGCTGTGGACAGCCTTAGTCTTAATAACATTTAAAAAGAAGTAATAATGCATCTGCAGAGTAAGAGGAGAGATTACTTTTAAGGATGATGACCTTGTTGACATTGATCTTCTCTGCATGAGAAGAGATGAAAGAAGCTAACAGGTGTGGCTTATCTGATGTTGGAACAGATTATCCGATTTCATTGTCTAACTGACCGGAATCCGGCTGCTGCTGTTTTGCCTCTGCAGAGCTCACATATCCTAACTCGATCTCTGTCTATAAATCAATTTGAGGCTGTCTGTTTATTTTTCTTATGATTGTTAAAGACAATCTAAATGGTCAATCCATTAAAACACTGTCCGAACTTCACTGATGACAGAGTAGTTACAATGTTAAAGCCTCATCAGTAAAGTATCACTTACGACCTCTTTGTCCAACAGTACTGACAAAATAGGTATGAGAAAATAGGCAAGAGAGAGAAAGTTGTGCAGAGAAAATAATATCACAATGACTGCTTTGTTGTAAAACACAATAAAACACTTTCCTCCAAGAAAGATAAAGTTCCATCTCATTGATAAGGTAATGATGTATGCCATGGGTCAGACAGAGAGTGGCGATAATGATGCTAGTCATTTAACATATTTACTGGATTACCATCTGCAATTTTATGGCTGATTTACAGGCACTTTATCCCCTGTTTTCTAGCAGAGACTTCACAATCAAATGTGCATCAGCCATGCTTTTATCATCTCATGTTTGCTGAGCCAGCAAGGGCCATTTTATTGCCATGGCAAAAAGTATTTCATTGCATCCCAATACAAATGCTTTATATCTAAGTCTTTTTTCATAGTGAGGCCTCCATACACTACTGGCTTTTTGACCAGTGCTCATCTTTACTGAGCCCCAGCATGCACTCTACATACTCTTTACAAGGCTGTGGACTGAAGGATGATGGATGAAAAAGAGTGCTCTCATTCATCACCTCCTATATGTTTTTTAGTTGTTGTGAATATGATTTCTGTAACAGATACTGTGACTGGACCATCTAATCCCACACTGTGTAGTGTATGCGTAACCTCAAGTCTCAGAGACTCACAACTGGTCAGTACTGCCACTTTGTGTTGCCACTGGTACTCCTTTTTGTAAAAGTTTTAATTTACAGGGTAGTCCAGTAGGGTTGAATAGATGCCATAGATATGCAAGCACACAGGCAAGCTAGGAAATGTCTGAGATGCTTGTTGCAGGTGGGAGAGGCTTCCTTTTGAACTCATGTTTAAACTATATATATATATATATATATATATATATATATATATATATATATATATATATATATATATATATATATAAAGTGGGTTAATCTTGGGCTGGGGCCTGACTGCCTCAGTGAGTATATATATATAACACACACCAAAACACACCGGTCGTCTGCAAGAGATGTGTGAAGTAATCGCGCCCTCTGGTGGAGATTAAATGAAATCCCTGTACTTGGCCAGAGATGTGGGAGCTATGGATTGGTGGGGGGAATAGTCACTGGAGATAAAGGAAAATAAAGCAGCACAGATTTGGCTGTGAATAGATTTTACACAGAACAGAAGCTGGACATATGCTGTCTGTCCCTGCTTATAGCACATGGGACTGCTAAGCTCGGCCGTTTTTGGTTATGATACAGTCAAAGATAAATCTTGGCTTCATCATCTGCAATTTTTGGCAGGGTGTTGTTACGGGCATATTTGGACTTGTTTTCTAAATTCCTAATAGTCTCTGTATAACAGAGTAAAAATGTTCTTTTTTCAGGTTTTTATCCTCGTGACTTGATTTTCAGAGTCCAAACTGGCCCTTGGCATTCAGCTTGAAGCAGTTCACTGAGGCAGTCAGGCCCCAGCCCAAGATTAACCCACTAGTCTGTAATAGCTCAGTTAAAGATAATGGATCCTGTGGATAATTCCCACAGTGCAGTTTAAAAGCCGTGCCTTTACTGAGGAGAGCTTCAAGAAAAAGGTTAAACACATCATAGTTTTATCCTCAAAATATGATTGGATGCTTCACCTCTGGAACCAGTGGAACCTAGTATTAGTGTCAGCAGCTGGCAAAGAACAGCTGATTAAACATGAAGATTAGATTTACTCACCGTTTTTTGAAAGCGCTTTAATGGAAGACCACACTGAAGTGGTCTCTTTTAATAGGTAGTAAAAAAGCCAGTCATTTCATCTCTTTGTTTCACTCTTACACCATAGTGCACTGATGTAAATGGACTTTTCTACTCTATCTGAGCACTCAAAGGGCTTTACACAACTTATCTCACTCACACAGATTTTTTCTTCTATACTGTTTCTAAGTAAGTGCATTCTAGCTAAAGTTTACATGCATTCATACTCCCACTGAGGCACTGGAGAGCAACTTGGGCTTAGTATCTTGCCTGAAGACATTTGGTATGCAGACTGGAGCAGACGAGGACCAAACAACCAACCTTTAGATTAGTAGGTGACCTGCTCTACTACCTGAGCCACCCTGTGTGTTTAGTTATTCATGGTGAAAGTGACCATCACTATTGAGTCACATTAACTTCCAAAATTAACTTTGGTTCTTCACATAGCCATAAAAATGTAGTGGCTTTGTCAAAAGAGAAAAAACAAAACAAAAAAACAAATGAAAACAAATGAAGTTTTAGAGCTGGTCTCAAGTTTATTCATTTATACTGTACATAGAATATATACAGAGTAATAAGTCCTACTAAGAATAATTATGTAAACACTCATTAATATACAAGTCCTACCGCTAATAATGAATATATCATGAATACATATAACCCATAAGTGAATTATGTCCTCTTACGCTCTCTATTTATTGTCCAGGAGCTGTATGTCTTTTGCCATAACTTTATAGGATGTGCATCACTTCACCAGCGTTATTGCCCTTCAAAATGTCACCAACAATTCACTGAGACGTGTTAGTGTGATGGTCGACTGCACGAGACAGAGGAAATATATCATAGCTGTGATGTTATTCCCTAAAACAAAATCCCTCCGTGTAAGCTGTACAGCTTCAGCGCTTACACTCTTGAACTTAATCCCCTTTTTTTAATTTATGTTTGACAGATTATTTAGTCTAATTAAAACAACAACAAAAAAAGACGTTACATTGCTTTTCTTGACTTCTCTTTCTGTACATTTCCATACTGTTTTGCATTGCCTGTGCATTATGGACAGTAAATGGATAAAGACGTGCAGGATTGTAATCACACGGACCTTTTGTTGTTGAGTAAAATGGTTGTAGTTTCATATTTTAGAAAAAAAAAATCACACCTTAAAAGTACATTTGTTAAATGCCGGCTATTAATAGAAACCTATGAAATGTACTGCTAGCACAGTTACAGTAGTTTATTCACAGCTTTGACACACAGAGAGGCTACAGAAACATGACCAGCACATTGACAACAAATGTTTGGCATGTCCTCGCTGATGTTTTGGATTACTTAAATATAGAATTACTTATAAGCCTGCCATCTTTGTCAAAAGATTGTTCATAGTGTGAGATGAATTTCTTTTTCTTTCCAAAAGTGGAGAAGGTGTTGTATACGTCCAGTTCTCCTCTGGGTGCCAGCTTCAGAGTGCTGTATCCAGTTGTTGTGCCAGGAATGTACACGTTGTGCTGGTAGTCCGGTGTTTCAGGATGAGGCTGTGTGGACTGGGGAGTCCATGAATAGTTTGGAGATGCTCCCTCTTGAAGAGGCATCTTGCAGCCTGTGAAAATATGCATGCATTAAAATTTGCTCTTGGAGATTATTTCTTCAGTGGCCATATTTAAATACAGTCTTTTTTATTTGAATAAGGCGGTTTTAAAGGCATTTTCTTAATTTCTTTTTTTTGTGTGCAAATAACACTTCTTGCAGGGACTTATAATCCTCATGTCGATGCATTAAAATTCCCCTGGTTTAGGGGCCTGGTATTATCTGCCTTTTGGTTTCCCCTTTTTTAATGTCGCACTAAATCCTCAGGCACAGAAATCCCACCCACACCACCACCCTCATTCATGTGAACAATAATGTGCCAAAAATGCACATCTACCACCCACCATTCATGTGGTTTCCCCAAGTCCAGTACTGTGGTGCCACAGAGCAGGAAAACCCATCAGAGTCAAATTTTGGTTGGCGTGAAAGCGTGCCCTCCATATTTGCTGAGCTATACCTGGAAAGATAAGAGAGGTAACAGAAGTGTAAATTCAGGTGTGTGTGTGTGTGTGTGAGTGTTTGCCCAACTGAGTCAGCTATGTACTCACCTCTTGTATGCCGAATTGCACTGGTTCTTGGTCCACGTCCAGTCCTTGTTTGAATACTTGAGCTGCCAGTTTAAAACATAAAGAAACTTTGAATATCAGTGAGCACTTCAGGGAGTAAGTGCAGTCTTGTTGGCTGTCAGCAGTGGATAGGTTTGAAGTTAAGAGAAAGCCAACAGAAAATCAGTTTAAAGCTTTAAACTTGTGACACATTTTTTTTCTCACATACCTTTTGCGACTGTCAAACATTAGGCACATAAAAGCAAGGCTTTGAAAAGTGATAAAGCAGTTAATCTGAGAATATGTGGCTAATGTGAGGTGCAGACACTAATGCTGTTGACTACAGCACAAATGCGCCAGGAGTTGTGTTAACATCAAAAGATAGCTTCAAGTTGGTGATAAAAACGTGTATCTCTTTTATCCCTGCAGCACCTTCTATGCCCGTGTTACACACCTTGTCACACTGTGATCTTCCAAACAGCAGGGTAGCCTACGTGCTACAAGGTACAGGGTTGAGGCTGTATTTTCTATTTCATTACTTACTAGGTGCAGAGCAGTCAGACCTCATTTGTTTTATTCCAGAAAAGGATAAATAAAATCAAGTTATAAGTATCACGGTATAAGTATCACATAGATATATTATATACTTATAATATATGTATGTATGTATCTATATATGTTAATGTATCTTTATGTGTGTGTATGCACGTACACAGCATTCATAATAGCATCTAATCTGACTTTAGGATTTTACAGGTTAGCATTTATGTGTTTGGAAACCATTAGTAAAGTAAAGTAAATGATTTTGTTCCATCTTCTCCCAGCGTATTAGATGTTTTATGGCAGTTATACCTGTAGTATGCCTATAAAATGCAGTGTGGCAGGAAGAGGGCTGGGATGACACATGACAGAGTGGATACAGTTTGAGATGCCTTAAAGTGGATAGTAAGAGAGAGAAGGAAAAACACTGTCTCAGTCTATGTTGATTCACTTCATTTTAGCACATTACCTCGTTTGGGGTTGCTGCTCTTTTGTTGGACAGCTCATTGTGGTCCAGTGCGCTCCAGCCAGAAGTCAGGTAGTCTGTGCTCTTGGCATTATTCTGCTGAACTGACATTACCGGGCTGCACGGTTTTAGGAACATGAAGTCGCTTTTGGACGATTCAGGTGTCAGGCACATTTTGTAGCAATAGACCTGGGGAAGTGCGCCGTTGCTGTTTACCTCTGACGCGCCCGTGGACATGCGGACATTTAAGTTGGACTTTTTGAAAACCTCTGTGGTAGTAGACATTTCTGAACGAGAGCAGCAGCAGCAGCAGCAGCTGATGGAGGGAAGCTTGGACTCTTTGTTGGAAGGTCTGCCTTTCAGTCTCCTCACCGCGACGAGGACGATAATAGCCACTAGAAATGTGAAGGAGACTGCCCCCAGAGACACGATTAAGTACAGAGTAAAGTTGGTGCTGTGATGTGGGCTTAGTGACAGGTCACCCAGATCGGGCGGGGAATCTGGCAGGCTGTCAACCACTGACAGAATGATGGAAACTGTGGCCGAGAGGGGTGGCTGACCATTGTCCTTCACCAGAATGACCAGTCTATGCCTCGTGGGGTCTTTCTCCACTAACTGGCGTATCGTCCTGATTTCGCCCGTGTAAAGAGCAATGCTGAACAAGCTCGGGTCTGTTGCTTGGAGCATCTCATAGAAAAGCCTAGAGTTCTGACCCGCATCTGCGTCCTCCGCGCTGATTTTGGTGACAAGATAGCCGGCGTCAACTGATCTGGGCAGAGTTTCGCTGGGCGCAGTGCCGTTTTGCGGAACATGTGAAACTATAACAGGTGCGTTGTCGTTTTGGTCCAAAATGAAGATGTTCACTGTAACGTTGCTGCTCAGAGGTGGGAATCCCGCGTCTTGAGCTTGAACCGTGATCTGAAAGTTTTTGAGTTGCTCGTGGTCAAAGGATCGCAGTGCGTAAATGTTACCGTTGTCTGAGTTTACGGACACATACGTGGAGACGGGCATTCCGTGTATGCCACCTTCTAGGACTGAATATGACAAGTACGCATTTTGACCAGAATCGGGATCCAGTGCAGTCACCGCACAAATGGATGCCCCCGGCGCGTTATTCTCGGTCAGATACACAGTATACGAAGGCTGTTTGAAGTTCGGCGTGTTGTCGTTCACATCAGACACTTGCACTAAAATAGTTCTCCTGGTGAATAAAGGAGGGGAACCCATATCTCGGGCAGTGAGGGTGATGTTGTACTCCGCGACTGCCTCCCTGTCCAAAAAATCGCAGGTAACCAAAGTGTAGTAATTTTTAAATGACGAGTGGAGCTGAAATGGGACGTGATGGGGGATCTCGCAATCCACATTCCCGTTTTCACCTGAGTCTTTGTCCATCACGCTGATGACGGCTATTACCGTCCCGGGAGGCGCGTCCTCCTGCACAGGTGTGGATACAGATGTTAAGATCACCTCTGGGAGGTTATCATTTTTATCCAAAATGTTGACCAGCACTTTACAGTGAACTGCTACGGCAGAGGGGCCTTTATCTTTAGCCTGGACATAAATTTCATGCATTCTGGCCTTTTCGTAATCTATCACTCCTTTGACTTTGATCTCCCCCGTTTCCGAATCCACGCCGAAAAGCTGGCGCACCTTGATGGGAGCATGGCCACTGAATGAGTAGGTGATATCAGCGTTGGAACCCTCGTCAAGATCGGAAGCGTTAAGTTTTATAACAACTGTACCTTTGGGCGCGTTTTCGGCCAGCCTCACTCTGTAAAACGACTGATCAAACACAGGCGCGTTATCGTTTGCGTCCAGAACGGTGATGTCAATTTGCACAGTGCCTGATCTCTCCGGTGCGCCCCCATCCACCGCCGTGAGCACCATCTGATGCGCACTCTGCTGCTCTCTGTCCAGCGGGTTTTGCAGAACTAGCTCTGCAAATTTACTGCCGTCACTGCGCGTCTGTATATCCAAGAAGAAGTGTTCGTTTACACTTAACAAGTAGGTGCGGAGGGAGTTGGATCCCACGTCTAAGTCTTGTGCGCTCTCAAGTGGGAAACGGGAACCTGGCGCAGAAGACTCTGATATGTCCAGATTAAATTCGGTCCACGGGAAATTAGGGGAGTTGTCATTCACGTCCAAAATTTCCATCTCTACCCTGTAGAGTTCCAGAGGGTTTTCTATAACCACTTGCAAGTGAAAAGAGCAGGACAAACTCTGCTCGCACAGTTCTTCGCGATCAATTCTTTCATTGACAAACAAAACTCCATTTTCTAGATTTACCTCCACATACTGCTTCTTAGTGCCAGAGACTATCCGGAATCTGCGCGCGGAGAGCTTGTCCAAATCCAAACCCAGGTCTTCTGCAATATTGCCAACAAAAGCTCCGTGCTCTAGTTCCTCTGGAATCGAGTAACGTATCTGTCCCCAGACTGCATCCAAGAAACAAATGAACAACGGCAAATAGTAGACTACATGCCATTTCCCACTCAGTCTTTTCATCGCTCCCTGTATGTCCATCTGTAGGCTGAAGCAATTCGGCAACTCACAAGGACTATGTCTGTAGTGTACTCATAAAAGATGATTGGATCTGAACTGTCCAACATACAGCCTGGATAAAACTTGACACTGGCTGGACTGGAACAGCCACTGCCTGCCCGAGAGAAAAGAGAAGAGAAGAGAGAAAGGGACGCGCAAGGGCTACTCGCCTGCCTCAGATTACTGTGTCTGTGTGTGTTTATTATTGGCCCCACTGTTCCAATAGAAGAGAAACGACATCTGGTGGGATAATCTTTCGCCTACTAGCCTGATCAAATTTATGTCAGAGCCTCTAGACTTTGACCGCAGGTCAAAAGTACAACATTCAATTTCTTATAAGAGTGTTTCATCATTTTGAACTCACAATGAAATAAAATCGGATATAAGCACACCTTACTGCAGTGTAGTCACGCTATCTCGCAAAACTAGCAAAAAGTTATAATTGTACAATGTAATCAAACTACTTTCAGATTTTTAAGAAATGCTTTTACTATATCAGAATAAGGCAGTAAAAAGAGAACAAAATGATCCTGCTACAAATGACTGGGAAATTAATAACAAGTTTAGAAACTCATAAACTTGTTATCTTATAAAAAATGGAACTGTGATATGGATTTATTAGCATAACATTTATTGCAGTGCAAGAATCTCATTTTAATCTTTGTCAGGTTACAGGAAAATTAAAAGGGAAATCAATCAGCATATATACATTTATGGCAAAACATCAATGAAGTTTCGAAAGGTTAATGTCATTTTGACTGCAATATCCTTGCAAAGTCTGTAAGCTGTAAAAATGTTATGAATAAGCTCAGACGCCATCAAAGTACCCTGGCAGGCACTGTTACTGTTTAAAACATCTTTTCCCGAGAATATTTTAGTGTATTAGTACTTAAATAGAGCAGCTGCATTATGTTTACTATCCACCTCGATGGTTACTTCACCCATTTGCTCAGAAGAAAAAAAAAATCCCCATTCCCCTGTTTAAAACTGAAAACACAATCTGTCCGCAGGAATGAAACTGCAGCAGATGGTGAGGTTTTCTACTGGCTCATGCTCTTTTTAATTAATGGAATGGAGATTAGAGGGCATTTTCCCTGGATCATTAGTGAACAGTGGAATTAAGACATTTTGTGAGGAATAATCCCACGGCTATCCATGCGATGCACATGTGGTTTTCTCTCAGTGGTCATACTGACCTGCTTTTCACAGCCTAAGTACATGGCATCACTTACGCATTGCAGAAACTAAGTAGCTGGGATAAGGGGACACAACCACCACATTTAGGGATCAAAAACACAAAAGAGATTATCTCACTGTCACCCCCGACTCTTTCTTTCTCTCTCTCTCTCTCTCTCTCTCTCTCTCTCTCTCTCTCTCTCTCTCTCTCTCACACACACACACACACCTTCTCTCTCT
>VVHJ01002362.1:5873-23447 GCA_015107715.1 Tylochromis polylepis | reverse complement strand
TTAAAAAAAATTTAAAAAAAAAAAAAAAAAGGGGGAAACCCAACAACAACAACAACAACAACATAGCACAGGCCTCAAAATAAAAAACTCAAAATGAAAATTCCATTCATGGTAGGAAAGCCTTCTCAATTACAAATAACACACACTGAATACAAATGCTATTCACAAACCTGCCTTCACTTCACTTTCTACGGCAAGTCATGTTTCCTCCATGTGATCTCTAGGTAACGTGGTTTGGGGAACGAAACTTTGTACGGTCTGCACGTCAAACACTTGTCCTGTGCAGTTACTGCAAGATATATTGACTCACTTAAGTGTAGTGTATGTTTGCATTGTCATGCCCAGGCAATGGTGATCACATGAATTTGTTCATAATCAAATAACTGTATTTTGCATAAATAAATGACAATGTCAAAATTAAAAAGTACAAATGAAAAAAGATACTGTCATGGGAAAACGCTTTGTGGAGAGCTCAAATGAACAGTTAATCCCACTTTTTATCAAACATGGCACATTCTAGCCTGCTTTTCAAAATGCACCCTTCTAATTTAGTGTGCTGCCTCACAGTGCGTGATGAGTGCACTGGTAGTAACAGTTCTGGTTGTTTGCACCCATGTGTTCCCTTTGAGGGAGGTAAGAGAAGCGAAATGAAGCCGAACCAAAAGGCTCTAAGCTGCTCTCAGACACAGTAAAGCACATGGCTACTATCATGGTGAATATTTCAACACAGACTTTTAGCCTGCTTGAAACCGCTCTCACGCAAACTGGGTAAAACAAATGCGTAACTACGTTTGCAGGAGTGAGAATTTAAATACGGTTATTTCTTCTTGGAAATGCTTTGTAACGGAAACGTGAAGCTGTAAAATAGCGACCGTAACTTTCTCTGAATTGTTACTAAGAAAACTGGCGAGATGTGCCGCGCAGAACTCACCTTGCTGTGTGGAGCCGGGTTTGGTGGTGAGAGAGAAGCAACAGTGTGTTTAGTCCCTTCTCAGTTTTGAACAACTGGCCTGAGCGGAACTGAAACTTCCGCGTTAAAGCCAAACCTATCTGGCTGCCGGGTAGGAGGGCTTTGGTGCGCCAGGCAGTTCACTGGGGGCGACGCGGCTGCCTGCAGGCGTGGGCTTGTCTAATGCTGGGACAGTGCAGGTGAGTGGTGGTGAATCAAAAGCACAGTGTATGAGACTGCAAGTGCGTAGTTGATAACTGGTGGGTGTGCGATACTGCTGATCTCGGTATTGATACCAAGTAAATACAGGGCCGGTGTCACCGATACTATTACCAATACCGATACTTTTAACGTAAAAAGGCAGCTTATGTAGTGGAGATCATTGCGTCATGATTTATGAAATGACTCGTCACAAGTTTGCAAATTCTGAAAACATTTTAATGACCACGACTTAAGACAAGACGCTTTTCAGTTTTGTATGTATTTCAAAACTAGTTTTTTTTTTCTTCGCGGATGTAAATGTGCCTGTCTCTAAAGCACTTTGGGTCGACTTCTGTTGTTTAAATGTGTTATAGGCTATAAATAAAGTTTGAGACGTTTTTCATGCTGCAAACATTAACACAATTCAGTGAGCTACATACTGAACTTCAAGGCTAGAAACTAAGTATCGATCCTGTCACGCTAATATTGATCTGATACCAGTACCAAGGCTGGTATCGACACTATCGATATTTGGATCAAATCCTCCACCTCCACGGTTAAAACAGAGTTCAAGCTCTGGAAAGTAGCCTACTACAACCCCTCAAAACCCCAAACTGTTCCCTCTTCACTGTTTTGTTTGTTTGTTTGTTGTGTTTTTTTAGTAACTTTGACAAATAAACAATGTCTAACTTAAAGGATTAAATGATTAAAAGGATTAAAAGGTTTAATATTTGTCACATACATAGTCATACAAGTATAACATGCAGTGAAAATTGACTTGTCCGAAGGAGGGGGGAGGACAGGCTGCAGACGTAGCCCCGCCTACAGGAAACAGTGAAAAAACACACATCATGGGAACAGGAAGCGGAAAAAATAACTCTACCCAAACTAGGCTCCTAATTGGGAGACCAGTTTGGGGACAGTAAAAAACGCCTCAGCACAAATACAGCACAACTTGTGTTGTATGAAAACTTAAAAAATGAATTTAACATTTTTTAAAAAGAAGGACCTAACATAATAGTAGCACTTAAATTTCCAGAGTAAACCTGAGACTTTAATCTTTACCTGAATGCTCCTGAGATAAATCTTGATAAAGCTGTTAAGTGTGAATAAAGATCAGATTTTTCACACTAGCCACCTAGCTACACTGCCCTGCTACTGCTCTGTGTCAATATTATGAATGTGTAACCGTGTCCGTAGCTTCTTAAATTGGCTCTTTTGCAGCCTGTTAACTTCTTGCCTGATATAACGGTCCAATCAAGAATAATTTTACCTCCGTGCCGGATTTAGGCAGAAGTGGATGCTATCAAAATATAGATTGGTATCAATACCAATATTGGTATTGGTATCGGACTGATATTAGGATGACAGGAGTCTAAGGAGCTTGGAAAGAAAAGCGTCTGGACTTCTCTAAGTTTCTTGAAAACGTTTCACCTCTCAGGATCGATACTTTGTTTCTGTCATCTAAGTTCAATAATGTATGTAGCCCGTTGAATTGTGTTAAATTAATTATCTTTTTGGGAATGAAAAAAAAAGAACCTCAAACATTCACTATGAGAAATGTCTTTTTGTGTTTACTGTCATGTCTATTTTATTTATAGCCTGTAACACACTTAAACAAAAGAAGCTGATCCAAAGTGCTTTGGAGACAGATACATTTACATTACAGGAGAAAAAAACAGTTTCAAAATACATGAAAAGCTAAAAGGTGTGTTTTGTTGTGTTAGCTAATTATTGTGTAATATAAAAAAAAGTGATCGTTAAAATGTGTTCAGAAACTGCAAATGAACGATGATTCATGTCACAAGTCATGACACACTGCTCTCCCCTATAAACTGCCTTTGTGAATTAAAACTATCAGTATTGGTATCAGCAATACTGCCCCTGTATTTACTTGGTATTGGATCAATACCAAACTTTGCAGTGTCACACAGCAGTAGATTTAGGTCTGCAGCAAAAATGAAGAAGTTAAAATAGTCTCACTGGCATTTTTGAGCCAAGGAAATTTAGTCATTCAAGCGCAGTAGCTGATTGTCAGTGGTTACTGGAAGGTATGAGGCTGATACTTTTGCATGATCTTATGTAAGAAATATTTAAGCATCTGACAGGGCACTGACTTCCCCTGTTGCATCACTGAGCGATGTCATCATGTTTTCCACTAACATGTGGCGTACCAGCATACAGGTCAGACATGCTGTAATGCATTTTGAATTATCAGCAGAGACATTAGTGTTCCTTGCTTTGCATTTGTAGTGGGAATTTAGAAAAAAATAACTGCACTAATGTTTAAAATTCAAAATACATGTAAAATACATGTAAAATATTCACAGAGGAAGCCCACACAAATTCCTTTGTGTGTTGCATTGATTTGGATTGTATACCCAATAAAGCCTTTTCTCATTTTTTACTGTTACATTTATACATTAGATTTTTGCTATCATGTGGCTGCTGTAATATGGCAGTGATTTAGGTTTTAATGTTAGTGTGCCCTCTAGTGGTCAAAAAATGCTTCACATCCACAGTTAATAGACACTGTGGACTTTGACTGAAACTGCCACGTGATTTATGCCCTCGGGGTAGAAATTTATTTAAGGGTACATTTGAAAATGAAAGCAGAAGGGATTTGCCTCGACCTATACTTGTTTGTTTCTTAACGGCCCTTAAGCAGTTAGTATCAGTATAACAAGAGCTAAAGTTTCAGACAGGACAGAAGTGCGCCAGTATTTTATTTTGTTATCCCCAATAATCACATTACTGTTTCACAGGCCACGGTATGCCAGTGTTTATAACTGTCATTGTCATCTTACTTTTGATAAACATAAAACAGATTACAGTGCGATTTAGACTGCAGTATTTTATTTTTACACTGTCATATTTTGTTAGATACACATCTATGTTACCATTTCTAGAGGCAAAGCTTTAATGTTCACATCCTACGAAACTGCATGTCATCTCATGCTTGTATTTTGCTGCTTAGATCAGTTGTGTGTACCAAGTGTGTCAACAAACCAATCAAGACCAAAACCCCCACCAAATGGTTTAAGGTAGGAGTGCCAGTTTAAGGACAACACACAGCTGATGACCTTACAGGGGGAAAAAAAATCATAGATAAAACCCAATAATTACAAAACCAGTCATTTATTTACTGACACACACCTGTTAGAGAGATAAGTTTGAGACAGTAGTCCAGTAATGTAATAAATACAGGATGTAGCCTTTATTTCCCAGCATGCTGGTGATGAGGACTGTTCAAAGACTGTGTTTGGAATTGGTTTTTTTGCTGTTTCAAAGTGCAAGTGTTACCTTTAGCCAGTTTTTTTTTTTTTTTTTAATCAGTCATTTTTGTGGCAGTGTAAATTTTTTAAACACCAGTGCGCTAGTTTTTACATTTCTTCACACTAGCCATATCTGGGAGGATTAAAAAGGTCTAGTGTAATGCGCTGGTGTATCTTAGTATGATTTAAACTGTAACTGAATGAAACGGGGAGTTGTTTCTTTTTCCAGCTGGAGGCAACAGAAAACTGTTAAACGTAATTACCTTTCTCCCTGCTCTGAATGTTTGTTTCCTCTCCTCTCGTGCATTATATGCAAAAATGTCAACTGTTATATGCGAAAAAATGAAAATTCTTCAGGCTTGTAAAAATGATAATTATAAAAATGTTGATAATGCGGGTTCTGTAATGTATTTGTACAAAAGCAGACATCAACTCTATGAAATTATTTATTTGCTAAACAGCTTATGATACAACTTGTTTGCTAATCAGAACATTTCAGCATAACACAAATGACAAATTAACAGCAGCCTGTCTAGTTTTTATAACTGCGGTAAGTAATAAATCACTTTAAAGTAAAACAGTAGAACTGATTTATTTTGGATGTATTTTTGCTTTAGATTAAAATAAAGATACTAAAAATGATACTAATAAAGATACTGATAATCATTTGCAAAAAAGTATGTGGAAACTTTTATTTATGGCTGCAAATACACACAAAAATATGTGAACAAAGACTCAATGCATAATGTCCGTGATTGTGACCGTTCTATACCCGAGAACATGTACCGACAAAAATGGTGCATTTGTTGTGTCTTTTTGCACATATATTCACACACTTTGACTTGCACAATACTTCATAATAAAAATGGTTCCCAAAATAGTTCCAGTGAATAAAAGCAGTACAAAAACATTTCGATCTGACTGTGATCCAAGTTGGATCAGAATGCTTTCTGTTTCAGATAAATGTTGAGTTGCAGACTAACCGTGTCACTGTCTTCCCAGTCTTAGGCTGTAAAACTCCTAATCTGTGGAATCACAAAAACTTAGAGCACGTGTCAGCAAATACAAAATGTATTCTTGTTATTCAGTGTCTTTAATGTAGTCAAATCAGTTCAACGATGAACAACACTCATTATAGCCAAATATATTTAACCTTCTTAATAATACAATATAGAAGAGACTTTTACATGAAATACAGCAGTGATCATATTTTACCGAAGCATATAAATACATGTAGCCTTAGTTTTAATGTAAACAAATGGATACAGTTAGCTTTCTCACTAAATGGTGTTTTGAAAGAGACAATTCTCGGTCTCCTTACAACAAGATGATAATAAACAAGTCCTTGGACACACACACACGCGCGCGCTTGCGCAGACAAGGAACATGCTTAACTATGCACCTATCTAGCGTTTTTCGCAGTTTGAAAACAATACCATCACTGTGGCTTTGGATATCTACTGATACCAAATATACCAAATATCTGATGCTAATGTTAAATTGTCAAGTTGTATTCCTCACTCTGAGAAAGAGATTGAGAAATATTATTAAATTTTTATTAAAATGATATATCCTGGCTCTAAATTTACTCTAATGCATATATTAACAGGTTATTAAATGGCAATGGGAAACAAAATATGTTTTTTTTGTTTGTTTCTTTTTAATTATATGGTCTAGTCTCATTTTAGCTTAATGTGAGAGGCATTATTATATGCTGCTGTTATTCAGAGTTGCACAAGGTCCTCATTTTCTTGCTCTAACTGTGCAATTGTGTGTCACTTGTGGAGTGGAGCTGGCAAGAGACTGAGGTATTATTAAGTGACTACAATGAAAGCCTGCAATGAAAGTTCCCAACGAGTGTTACATCGAATATAATGTGAAAGCAAGAGACAGAGAGACGCCAACAGGGAAAGCAATGTTGTCAGAGACCTGCAATTGTGGTATCTCACTTGACCACGTTTTGTCAAGAAATAGTGCAAACATACAAAGAAAACATGTTGCTGCAACCGCTAGCAACCTCTGGCCTGCTACTGAGTAGTGGCATGGTTATGGCAGTACAACACTGAATCAAATCAAATCAAATCAATTGAATCATGCCACTTATTTCTGCTCCAGCTTTTTGAATCATGATCGGACAAATATCTGATGCAAGCGCTGGATTGCTGCAGCTCTGTATTTAACATTTAACAAACTAATGTTTTTGAAAGAAATCTTTGCACATTAATTAACTGAACACGGTTGCAAAATTGTGACTGTAATTTAACTGGAAAATGTCTTTGGTGCTCGGCAACTTTGTTATTGGAAAATAACCAGAATACAACCATTTGGCAGCCAGCTGAGTTGGTGTCCACTGTTGCAAAGAAATGCATCGCATACAAGTTGCGCTCATCAGCACAGACTTGATTGCAGCATGTTGGTGATCCGTTTGCATTTAAAAATGACACAGCAGTTATTTGCAAACCTTGGTGATTGCAGTCAATCCGAGTCAGATCACAATTGTTTGGGGACAGATTGCTCCTACCAGGTGACCCGTGTAATTGCCTTGTGATCAAAACTGGTTGCCCAGAGGTTGAGACTGTTGAACACTCAACCTCTGGTTGACTAGTTGGTTGCTGTAACGACTTGCAATTGCTTTCCTAAAGAAAAAAAAAACTGTGCAGTCACTGGGTAACTGTTGAGTTTTGCAAGTTAGTTGCAAGAAGCTTGATATCCTATTTTTACGCTAGTGTGACTGAACCATAAGTCAATTAACAGTTC
Source organism: Tylochromis polylepis (assembly GCA_015107715.1). Taxonomy (NCBI): domain Eukaryota; kingdom Metazoa; phylum Chordata; class Actinopteri; order Cichliformes; family Cichlidae; genus Tylochromis; species Tylochromis polylepis. The sequence goes on along the minus strand of VVHJ01002362.1, from coordinate 16,265 downwards.
TCTCTGTCTGCTTTGTGTAACTCTGGAGCACAGGTGTTTTGAGAAAAATAAACAAAGGTCAGTCCTTGAAATTGAGTGTGAAGATGACACAGGATTTTTCTTGCTCAACATTTATCCAAAGTGTGGCTGGATGAGAACGTCATCATCATCATTTTCCTTCTCTATTTTTTGTTTCTTCTTGTCTAAACTCTTTATCATGCCCATCTTTACATTTCTTTGGTTTATTCCAGATTGTCCTTCTTCCTCTTCCTTCCAATAGGCAATAGAAGTCTTTTGACTGACTCAGTCAATAGATCGTGGTCACAACTGTTCACTGAACCTTGCTCTGAGAATTGAAGTGAAATATAAATGTAAGCAACACGACAAAGTGTTTTGTGAGAAAAAGACATATTGTATCTTCAAAGCACTTGACTTGCCAGTAATATGAATTGGAAATCAACAGTTCAAATGATTAGGGCCTACCTTAGCTGTTCCTGGCTTCGGCTTTTCTTTCTTTTTGTGTGTTCAGTCAGTGACTGACACTCTCTATCCCTCAGCGTTCCAAGGGAATAGCTGGACCCCAAAGTATGACTCTGATCAATAGGATTCAGCTCCACATCACTCCAAACATGCTACAAGACACATATGTATATCAAGGTAAGAATTTACATCTGCACATTTACAACATACAACTGCTCTTGTGGTAAAACTATTACAACTACTGATATATCTAACTAAACCCACAGTATGCAAATGGGACGCTAATTGTATACTGCTGTATACAGTTAGTAGAATGGTGTTGAACCTATGCTATTATCCTGTTTTCAGAATGAAAAGCATGGGAGCAAGGTTGTTTACAGTATTTGTGTAGTCCATGTGCAGTAAAATCATTGCTAAACTGTCATCGCCAATGACAGAACATTCCAGCAATCAGTGTTTTCACATCATGCGATTAGGTTTAAAGTCTGTCTGCTCTTTATACAGTATACGTATATATTCATAAAACATAAATATTCCCTGAGGTCTTGTAAGATTAGGGATTCATGAGTCACTGCTAAGTTTAAAACAGTACTTTGGTGGTGAAAGCGTTAATTGGACCTGATTCACTTTACACTCTTGTGTTCAGGATTTGTTTCTTACTTTCAAAGACTAGTGCAGCATCCAGTACTCACTGTGTCAGTTGTTGTAATGGAGGAAACTATGTGCAGCTTGGATGTGGAGTCTGATGACTGTCTACTCAGCACGGAGTCCCTTAAGGAGGATTCGCTGAGTGACACTGATATGCAGTCCTTCCTGCGAGCATGGGCTAGGAAGTGCAAGCAAGGTACTTTTTCTGCAAGGGTGAGCCTGTTGAAACAAAAAACATGATCTTTTAGCAAAATGTGACATTACTTTTCAGACTTAGTTTGTCAAATAATTAGATGATCGCAGTTACCTGTATTTTGAGTGGATTATGGCATAGATTACAGGATTGTAGATGGCTGATGACTTGGCTATAACAGCTGGGACGGCTTTGGAATAAGGGTTGAGAATGCCTCCATATCTGATGGACAGAGATGAAACATGATAAGAGATGATCATACTCTTACTGTAGTTTGAAATGCTTTAAGTAAGGATGTTCTACTACCTGCAACTCCCTGCAAACCAGGGCTACCAAGCTATTTTTACCTATCCTAGCATTAAGTGCCTAACTTATCATATTTACCCAGCCCATGCTATGAGGGTGACACATGCATAGGGGGACCAGGAAAGCACAAACACTATGATGACCACAAAAGCAATCTTGGCTAGCTTCCATTCAGTTTTGATGGAGTGCTGCTGGATCAGTGTCGACTTTCTCACTTGATTGCCCAACTGCTCCACATCTCTATAAGAAGACAAAGAATTTTGTGGTCAGTAACATATTATAAGGCTTCAGAGGGTGAAATGATGGCCAGAGGAGTGGGTCAGGGCATCTCTAAAAGCAGCATTTGTAAATTGTAGTATTTACACCAGTATTCCCTGAAATACTGGTGCCATACACTTAGTTTAGATTGAAGTCCCAAACTGACCAGGTGCATGTGAGCAATTACAGAGTGCAGCAACCCTATGATCTGAATTGTGTTGGTGGCCACTAAACTCCTTTTAAATTATGCTGAAGCAGGCACATGCTGGGATGCTTTACAGTCCAGGCAGTCAAAGGCAAAGGTTATTAGTTAGATGGCTCATGAGCTTGCAGTAGAACTCTGCACTGATTGTCCTACAGGACAAATTGACTATGTGCAATCCTGCGAGTGTAGGAAAAAAACATTGAGATGCATGCTCCTGCCCTGATGTCTTCAGGCTTAAAAACTTGAGTTTCGTCCACTGAAAACTGATGCTTGGTCCCTGGGTTGTAGCCAAAAACCCTACTTTCATCACCTCTCATAGTACTCGCTATAAAGGTGGGTACTGTTTATCAGAAAAGGTGGTTGTTGTTTGTTTTTTTTTCTTTTTTATTGTCTTACATGCAAGTGGCCAAATTGGGACTTCCAGCAAACATTTATTAAAATTACTTCCTAAAAACAATATTCAATTATGCACATTCAAAAATACAGTAATAAAGATTTACCTGCTTGCTTGGCGAATTGCTAGGAACATGCAGAGGTAACAGTAGGATATAATGCCAAGAGGGATGAAGAATACAAAACAACACAACATCAAAGTGTAACTTTTATTGGCTGGAGTGGAGGTCACATAGTCCCATGTACACGAGGTCATCAGGCCTTCTGGTATATATGAACCTTTAGAAGAAAAAAAAAGTATGATAAGGTGGGCATTTACTTAAAAATGGGTAAGGAGGGAGACATTAAGTCACTTACTCCATCCTAAGAGTGGTGCGAGGCTCCAGGCTAATGAATATAGCCACACGAGAGCAATAATGAGGTAAGTGCGTCTCGCGGAGGTCCATTGTAATGCCTGCAGAGGCTTGGTGATAACAACATAGCGGTCTATAGAGATGGCCAGGAGGTTTATCATTGAGGTGATTCCAAATAAAGCACCACAGAAGGCATATATTTTACATCCTGTAGGGTAAAAAGGGAAAAAAGTACACATTTATTTATTTATTTTCTCTGTTAGACGGGTGAATTTCCACTAAACACATTTCCACCATCAACAGAGTCTAACTAAAAAAAAAAAAATTTTAAAAAGGTGCTATATAAAGTAAGAAAGTGCATACTTTATTTATCCGCAGGTTGAGAAATTTCTTTGTTACAGCAGTTAAAATTAAGTTGTGGTATGTAGCTCAATAAGAGTTTTCAATATGATTACAATATGAACAACTTTTATGTAGCTATATGTATAAAGGACAGAGATATTTAATATTTAATGTGAATAATTTATACAGTCATGGTAAAATGAAAAACACATGTAAGGTAAAATAAGCACACAAGGTTTTACATATCAGGACATAATAAATACAATTTGGTCCTCATCAGGTACTAAAATTAGGTAGATACAACCTCAGATAAGCTACAGATCATTTATTTAATAAAAAACTACATTTCTAACTCTACAGGCCTCAGGTGGCATGTAAAATGTTAAAGGTCGTGACAGTACAATTAGAAAAAGACTCAACAAGTAAGACTTATTCGGAAGGATTGCCAGTACAAGCCTCTTCTCTCTGATGAGAACAAGGTAGCAGTTTGGCTTTAGCTCACTCGTTGAGCACGCAGCCATATGCTACATGGCTGATTTGCTGGCAAATCAACGGCGCTGGTTCAAGTCTTCATGTCTTCCCCTGTTGAATCTGAACAAACCACAAAACTTCTAGAATAATGTCCTTTGGAAAGACAAGACCAAAGTGTTTGGTCACAATGATAGATAAAAACTAAACACAGCAAATTAGCACAATCCTCATACCAGCGGTGGTGGTGGAGAAGCGATGATTTGGGCTTGTTTTGCAGCCACAGGACCTAGAACCTTGCACTCACTGAGTCAACCATGAAATCCTCTGTTAACCAAAGTGTTCTAGGGTCAAGTATGAAGCTAAAGCTTGGCTGATATTGGGTCATGCAACAGGACAATGATCACAAGCACATAAGCAAATGATTAAATTTACAACAGCATGCCTGAAAAAAATCAAGGAGTCACAATGACCCAGTCAAAGCCCAGACTTCAGTCTGCCTGAAATGCTGTGGTGGGACCTTAAGAGAGCTGTACATAAACAAATGCTCAGAAACCTCAGTGAACTGAAGCAACATTGTAAAGAAGAGTGGGCCAAAATTCCTCCACAGAAAGATCTACAGAAAAACACTGATACTGAAAACTATTACTTTAAGCTATTGTTGGTTGTATGAGCTACTGAGTCACGAGGATATCATAGCCTTTCACACACTGCTTCTTCATGTTGGCTTACATTTTGTTTTCAGGTTCCATTTATCTAATTCTAAGACCTGATAAGGACTATACAATTATTTTTTATTATGTTCTGATATGCAAAACCATGGATGTAGTAAAAAAAAAAATACCTGTTTCACCAAAAATCCAACCCTTGTAAAGGGAGTTGACAAAGAAGATGGGTGATTGTGTAATTGCCATGAGGAAGTCACTGACTGCCAGGTTCACAATGAAGAAGTTTGGGGGCGTCCGCAGCTTCTTGTTGCTGAAACACATTAAAAGCGATTAGTATCCCACCAACCAATTTTACTGTCACATAACTCTTTATTGTAATATGATTGACAGGGACATTACTACTCCACTATAGTGCTCATTGTGTGTTCATCATGAGAGCTTTTGCTTGCTCTGGAGTTGTGTGTAGATATGTCTTGGTCAATTCGGTGTTCATCCAATAATTTGTATGTGATAGTCCCACTCAACAAAGGAATTACAAAGTAATAATAAAACCAAATAACAGTGCCAAATACATTTTAGATGAAATGCTAGAACAGCTTCAATAACAACTGATTTTTTTTAATGACTACCTTGTTACAGCCTAAGGACTAAATCAATCAGTTAACAGATATATTGACACAGATTTTCTCCTGTTAGCAATAAAGATCAATCAGAGCTGGAATTTCATCTCCAGAGGTCAGACGGCCAATTGTGAATGACCTTTTAATGGAAATCCATTGTATAGGGAAACCTCTAAACACCAAATCCAAAAGATTATATATGGAGAAAAATAATACAGTGACAACATAAGTTTGTCAGCAAGGTCAGGAAAATAACTGAACTGCAATGGAACATTACTGTATGTGCATTTTACACACGTTACATTTAACTTCCCACAAATCGCTCAAAAGTAAAGCTTGCCCAGGCGGCATTTCTCCTCAAACACCAAAGAGGTCAACTTTAATCAAAGCCAAAGTGAAAAAATATTTTTAAATGAAAAGAATAGAAGAATGGAAGAAGAATATGTCAATTAAGCCTAAAAATTCAAATTAAACATTGCCCTGAGGTCCCATTATGTGTCTGACTAATTCATTCATCGTTTTTCTTTCTTTTGATGTCATCACTTAATTGCAAAGTGATGACGTCAAAATAATATGATTGGTCAGTTGGAGTGACGATGCTCAAGCATAAAAATGATGTTGTACAAATCTGAGGGACAATAAGATGATCATATTAGTTAAACTGTAGAAATACAAACAAAACAATGGTGCTTCTGCAGTAGCTGGTTAGATTACCTCAAATGCCAGTATTCTTATTGTCCACCCTCTTTGTTTAGTCAAGGTGCCATCACAGTATTGACTGTACACGAATAATATAGTAGCTGACTAAATTATTGAATTCATGCATTGATTTCAATCTGGTGGTCTAGCACTGAGCTATTTCTTGGTATTGAATGCCTATGGGCTAATGTGAAGACGTGCTTGGAGTATCTGTACTTTGCATCGTAATGCATGAATAAATTGTTTACCTCTTCACTGCACTGAATATCTGCAGTCTGTAAAACTGTACTGTACAAGGACAAAAAGTATATCAAGAGAAGTGCTTGTGTTGATTGGGGGTTAGTTTTACTCAGAAAAACAGGTGCTGGCATATAAGTCTTAGTTAAAAGTCACTTGTATTATTATTAACAATAAATTCTATTATTTACTACATTACATGTTAATAGCATATAATTATATTTTATTATATCTGTCATAACTAGAGATGCACCAGTTACAATTTTCATGCCTGTTTCTGAAGTTTGACCTTATAAAACTGAGAATATGCAAACAAAAACTAACTTTTCTTCAATGCAAAATATTATTTTCGCTTTTGTCACTAGAATTTCAACCACTTGTATATATTTCAGAGGTTTTCCACTTGATTTTTCTGATTTTTGAGTATAAGTAAGTAGAATTTATACATTTAAAATCTTCTCCACAGCTTCTTTATTTCAAGTAAAATAAAACAATTGTAATGGACTATATGCTACATGTTATTCTAGTACTTAAATGATAGCTGTAGCTGCACAGTAATCACAAAATTAACCTGACAAGCATGTCTTTGGACAGGTTCAAATCTAGAACTTCCTTTAAGGTTACTAAAGCGCCACTGTGCTGCTCAGATATTTGTTACACTGGCTAACTCGTAACTCATCTAACAACACTTTAATCTAGATGTCTTTTTTTCACTGCAACCTGCATCCACAGATATATTTTTAATGCTCACACACACACACACACACACACAAAGATGGACGTATCAGAGGGTACTTCAGGCTCAGTATCTTGCCTGAGGGAACTTCAAAATAGAGATGCTGGAACTGGAGATTGAAAAAACTTGAGAAATTTGGAACTTGAGAAGATGTGCACACTGTGGCCTTGTCCTCCTGTGGATCCACCACCTCCAGGATGGTCTGTAGGGTTCTGGTACAATGTGCATATTTAAAAGTAGAATGGGAGGAAGCGCCTTCAGTTTTCAGGCCCATCTTCTGTTGAAACAGCTCTCACCTTATTTTTAAGATTAGGCTTAAAAGTTTCCTTTTTGACAAAGCTTATAGTTAGGGCTGGATCAGGTGACACTGAATCCTCCCTTAGTTATGCTGCAATAGATTTAGGCTGCTGGGGGATTCCCATCATTGCTGGGGTTTATCTGTATTATTTTAGAGTCTTTACCTTACAATGTTAAGCACCTTGAGGTGACTGTTGTTGTGATTTGGTGCTATATAAATAAAAATGAATTGAATAGAATTGAATTGAATTCTAACAAATTGGTACAGTCTACAGTGATGCCAATTCTGTACTGGACATCTGTGGTAAAGAGAAATCTGAAAGCAAAGCTTTAAATGTATCAGTTGAGCTATGATCCCACCCTTATTTATGGCCACGAGCTGTGGGTGTTGACCAAAAGAATGGATGTGCTGATATACAGAAGTGACAGAAGTGACCTTCCTCTGCCTGGGCTCTCCCTTAGAGACAGGATGAGGAGCTTGGTCAGTCAGCAAGGGCTCAGAATAGAGCCACCTGAAATGGCTCACTGAAAGGAGTTATTTGAGGTGTTACGGCATCATCAAATCCAGATGAATAGCAGAAAATTCATCCATCCATCACATTTTTTGTACAACCACAATTTAAAAACACTCAGGGTGCTGTGTAAAAAGTAAATAAAACACATATTTTATAGAACACAGAAAATATATCAAGTATTTAAAATTCTGTACTTATTTTCAGGTTCGCAAAGATGCAGCTCTAAAAGATAAGCATATTCATTCCCATGATCATTTCCATGAGGTAGGTGGCTTACCAGTAAAAGGCATACATGACCAAGGCGTTCCCAGTAACACCCACTGTTCCAATCACGGAAACAACGAAAGCAATGATGTAGTGAACGTGGTCCTGGACCTCCACCAGCTGATAGAAGCCACGCTCCACGACCATTTCTGTGGCATCAACCACACAGACGTCAGCATCAGTGGATCTTTATGTACAACAGTTTCTTTCAGACACGCACAATATTCAGCTTTGAGCTGCTTAACGCTCCAGCAAAAAAATATTATGTGTCATGATCAACAACTATAATACTGCACGTGAGGCTGAAAATATGCAAAGACTGCAACTGCAACACTTTACTTAGTTACCATTTCTGTACATTGCATTTCATTTTCATGGATTTCTCTTCAGTAATGTGCCAACTAAGTATATTAATTATTTTACCTTATAAAACCTGAGGAAATCCACACATATCTTACCAGCTTGTATCTTGAAACTTAACTGTAAATTGTAGGTGTAACAATATTTAGTTTATTTTTTCAAACAGCTGTAGATGTTGGAGCATTATCCAGTAACTTCATCAGTGATGTCTCAAAGTCTGATGGATAGAATTAACCATTAGTTCTGATCCAGATAGGGGAAATGTATATTTATAGGAAAATAGATCTAATTACAAAACTTTTTGTTTGTTATTTTGTATAATTAGGTAAGCTCCATATAGGATTAATCATGTCAGGTTTGGTGAAAACTGTTTTTTTTTCCTATTCCCTAAAGGTCTTGAGGTTATATTTGAGGTTGCAAGTGATATTCCTTTGTATTGACTGGAGGATTGTTTTGATATTTTATATACATATTAATTTAGTTTCATGTCAAAATTTAAATTGTCCACATACTTGGACAAATTGAGTTTAGAGTTTGATCAGGCAGGCCATGAAATCATCCTCAGCCTCAGTTCTTCAGGTCAGCTGATCCCAGTGCTAACCCACGTCCATCTCACATGCTGTTTAGGCTACTCAAAACTATTGCACATCTCCAGGCAGCTTTGTGACTCACCTCCAACCCTGCTCTTCCTTTCGGGCAGAGTCTGATTTAGTCAACACGACATCTGTCATCTGCCTGCTTTGTTATATGCTGCTGCTCTCGGTTCTCCACATACTATAATTCTTCTAACTATAATGGTCCTGAATGGTTTAGAGTGACTGTTTTATGTCTATTAAAAAATAATAATCAACTTGAATCCTTTTTTATTTATTTATTTTTTTTAAATTAGATCTCTCATTTTAAAAACACTGCAGTAAACTGTGATGGTAAATTCAGTTTTCAGTCTAGTTCAATTTTATTTATAAGGCACCAAATCGCGACAACAGTGGCCTCCAGGCACCTTATATTGTAAAGAGGGAGGTAAAGACCCCTACAATAATTGCTGAACATCAGTGCATGTGCAAGTTGATTTTGTAAGCAACAGGTGTTAGCATATAGCTCAGAGCTACACTGATTTTGGGGTAGCTTTAAATGTTTTCACACTTCAGGTCATACCATTGTTCATAGCTGTCTTTTCTTATAATTAGCACACAACAGGGAGTAGTTAGCACCAGCTGCAATTCCGCTGAAAATTTTTTGGTTTAGGAGAGGACACCGTTGTGTTGTGACACTGGGTAAAATCAGTGCATTAGGACAGGTGTTGCACTAGGGAGCATCTAGATTAAAGACTCTACTATCCAGCTGCTCTGGAGATTTCCTTTCCCACATGCTGGTCATGCTGGGCAGCTTTTCTACAGATTAACCAACAAAAAAGATTTTTGTTGGTTAATCTGTAGAAAAGCTCAGAACTGAATGCACATTTGAAAACTACAGAATATGTCTGTACACTTTTAATCTTATGTGTATATCACAGGGCTAGGTGTATTACCAATCATGCTGCTCAAAAAACAAACAAAAAAAAATAGTGAGGGGAGGTTTTCTTTGTCAGGGTTACAGAGCAGATGTATACAAGTTTATAGAAGGATCTGAGGTTGACATCATTGGCTGGGGTAAGAAATCAGACACTAAAAATTTAGATCTGGCGTCTCACTTTATTTTGTTCAGGTTGCTCAGCTTTTGTTGTCTTTGTACATTCTGAGACTTTTTAACCCTCTTTTAATTTCTTAATTTCTTCAATTTAAGATTTAATGACATGAGAAATTGGCCATTAGCTCAGTGTCTCCTTTACAAAGTGTTGGGACACACACGCTGCCCTACGTGGTGGAATAAGAGCTCATGTCTGTTAACATATGCACCACAAAATCCTTCTATACAATCCAAAGGTTTATGACAGAGCTTTCATAAATCATTCTCAAGACACATATTTCAAAATTGATGTCTCTTTGGGAGCTGGGGTTTATGGAAGCATAACAGCATTTTGTTTAAATGCCAAATTATTGCTTTTTCTGTCAATAAGAAATGTTTATTACATAGATGACATAGATGAAGTCAAGGAATTTCTGATAAAACAGGGTTATGTTTTGTTAATGTAATGGATACCATGCAATATTAACTGCATCCTCATAATAAGAAGAAGTTAGCTACCGGTAAATCTGTACTGCATTAATAATTTGATTGTTTAAGAACAAGAACAATGAGCCTCATCGAAAATTAAGTTAAGTGATGGGACAATATTTAATCCTTCACAGATGTGGTGAGTCTTATTGATACTGCATAAGTTATCTTTGCTGTTTTTTTTTTTTTGGGGGGGGGGGGGGGGGGGTCGTCCTCT
>VVHJ01002360.1:0-13849 GCA_015107715.1 Tylochromis polylepis | reverse complement strand
ATTTTTGTGTCATTTTGTTGTCAGCACATTCATCTATGTAAAGAACAAAGTATTTAATAAGAATATTTCATTCATTCAGATCTGGGATGTCTTATTTTTGTGTTCCCTTTATTTTTTTGATAAGTGTTTTTAAAAACACTTTTACAAACTCATCTCTGCAAGAGAAAGGCACCCAAAGAAAACTAAAGGCACAAAAATAAATAAATAAATAAATCTTCAGAACTGCCCCTTTACATTGAGGCAATTGTGAATCAGGGAGGAAAGCATACATGCTGAACACACTTTAACTACATACAGAGTTTACTTAGAGCTTTAATCTGAAATTTTAATTCCTGCAAATGAGTTAGCAATCCCACTTCCTGTCACATGTTTTCCATAGCAGCTGGTTCTCTGAAATGGTGGCTGCTGTTGTTGTTGTGGCAGTCCTCGATATCATCCAGCTTCAGTCAAAGATGGTAAGAGTGGAGTTAATGTGTGATATGAGCAGCTGACTAACTGCCCAGATATTTTTCATAAAGCCCTTTGCAAATAAAACTTTTGCAAGAGAAACTTGCTGCATGCAAACAGACATCCCAACCCACAAACTGAATCTAAATCTGGAAACAATACTTTTTTAAAAAAATTGCAGTAAGTTTGCAAAACAAAGCCTATTTGACTGACTCTACAACATGCATCTGTGATGGCTGCAGTTACAGCCACACAGTGGTAATATGTAGGATTTAATCTGTCTTTGTTTTCCAAGTTACTTCAACGGTAGCTGCTCCCAGTCCCTTGGTTGATGAACTAAGAGGTGGAAAAGGGGCAGAGCAAGCCTATATGGAGACCTGCAAATTGGGTCATACCAAAACTCTGGCTCATGGGAGGGAAATGAGATTTGTTATGTTAGTTTCAGTTGGGTTTTTGTGTGTTTTACCCCTTTTGTGTCTTTGTGGGCTGATCAGCCATTATTTAAGTTTCCCCTTAGGTAGGTCACTTTGTTTGAGTTAGTCGTATTGTTTGTCAGCTTTTGAGTAGAGTTCTGTTACTTTGACCTCTTTTATGGGCCCAAGATTTAGATTTTTCTGTATAATTTAACAAAGTTTGTTTTTGGGTTAAATTAAAAAACCTTTTTTTGGACTTCAACCTGTGCCTGACTATCCTTCACTGCTTGGTCCATCACAGTATCACAGCACCCATGACAAAACAAATCAAGGTCAAGGCCAGGAACAGGAAACTGAGCTGTATACACAATGAGTGTGCATGTGTGTGTCTGTCTGTGGGTAAACATGAGATCACATCCTGCTTGAGACTGAATACAGCTGCTCATCGTTACAAACGACAAATCAGCCGAAGCAAAGCATGTCATTACCACCTCCTGTGCTCTCGAACAGCCACCACAAAACTTCTTATCACCTATCAGCATGTTCATCAGTCACTCTCCCCTGGGCGTGAGGCATTCTTAACCCTTGCCATCCACGCGAGGATGAATGTACATGTTCATGGCATGTACGTACATGAGCTGACGCCCAAAGGCAGGTACGTCCCACTTCATATAAATCACAAGAAGCTTTAAGTAATAATCTAATGGGCCTCAGAAAAAACACTGACCACCAACCGGATGCAGACCTGACATAAGCGGCAGCAGAAGTAAACAACAAACAGAAAACATTCCCCATTTCCCCTTCTAAAATAAGTCAAAATATTTACCAACAAAAACAAATGCTTGTGTTGAGTTGTTGAGAAAATGGTAATTAAAATCTGGTTTTGGGCACGATGTTGAACCAGTGTGGTCTAACTGTTTAGATTCATTTCCAAATGACGGGAGGTTAAAGTGGGCTTTTCTCATATTGTTTTCTCCCTGCAGACAAACTACAGGAAGCACACCGTCTGTATCCATGCTTCACATCTCCATGCATTTGGCTCTCTCCTTCCTTCTTGTCTACAAGTGCTACTTTCTCTCTCTCTACCTCCTATCTGCTCATTGCTGGAAGCTTCCCAAGCTTCTTGCAGGGCCTCCCTCCACATGCACGGCTGAGCAGGAAGTGTGTAATCTGAGTCAAATGTGGCAGAAGCTGAAATCTAATCCTCTCCCGTTTCCATGCTTATTTCACATAATTAGAATGCACATGTGCTCAATGATACAACAATGCTGGCATCTAAGAAACAATAGTTTTAAAAGTCTTTTATATCTTTAGGTAGAAGCACAACCAAAATAAATCACTAGCTGCCTGCAAGGGAAGAACAGTGGACAGAGTCAAAAACAGGCGAGACACCATGTAAAAAAGTGGAAATTGGAGGCTGTCTATTTTTATGTAAAATGTTTTATGACCTCCAGATTTGGAATGTACCACCTCCCAGCCGCCTACGCCTGCATACTACTTAAGCAGTGAGAGCAACCCATGAGCACAGCTGTCTCCAGATAGCAAAGGCGCACACACACATACCAGTATAGCGATGCGCTGTTTTAGTTGGACAAGATAGGAAAGCAAACAACCAAATAAGAGAAACTGAAAAACAAAAAATGTCCTGCACAAATACACACGCTTTCTTTCATTTAAACTAAGAAGAAAATTACAAAAAAACAAAACAAAAAAAAAGCAGCATGCAGCAACGCAGATCAAAAACTGAAAACAGATGCCCCTCCCAAAGGCTGACATTTATTATCAAAGCACGGGGTTAAACAAACATATCAGGTATTTAAAAAAAAAGAAAAAGAGGAAAAAAAAGCAGTTCATCTTGAGGGTGGCACTAGAGAAAAGGTCATAGGTTAACCTTAAAAATTAGGTTTAATTAATCCACTACTGATGAAGCATATCCAGAGAGTACCTCATGGAAATCCACATTCAGTTTTTGGGAAAGTGTTACTGTAGAGCTACATTCTCCCTGATAATGTGATGAAAGATAAAAAACATAAGAAAAAGTTCAAAGGCAGTAATATGTCATCTTTGGGTATGAACCAGCATGTTGGATGAACAGACTAACCAACCCCTGTCATCACTTTCCCCTGATCGATTGCTCAAAAAATGGTAAAGCAAATTAAAAAGTCCTCTATCAAATCATAACATGATTTGATGGAAGTCTACATCAAACACTTGAACTGGTCAGGTTGAGTGGTTAGTCCAAAAAGTGACTGTTTCTCCCTCAGTGAAACCAATACTTAAAAGGCACAAGTTACTAGAAAAACATCTGACCCTCAAGTTTGGGCTTGGCATCATCCCTGTACCACATCTGAGAGGTTAGTCAGCTGTGGGTGAAAAGTAAAGCCTCTGAGTGGTCTAGACAGGGATAAATTCACTTGCGTAATTATCCTACTGAGTTTATGTCACAAAAATCCAGCGAATACACACAAAAAAAAGAAGAAATCACAAACCACACGCTAAGGTCAAAAAACATCAGCGGCTACCAGACTTCCTCCTGCGTCACATGCATCTTATAAAAATAAGCGTCCACATTAACTACAATTCCCTGTTTGTCTGAACTTACAAAGGCTTCAACCAAACTGTGAGCGCTATAAGTCTTTAACTTAAATTCAAGGAGAGCCAAACTATTCAACCGCTTGCCTGAGTCTTTTCTTTTAACCGCTGTCCTGGGAGAAGCTCTGGGATTCTCATCGTCACCCTCGCTGACCTACATTCAGATAGTCTATACTGACAAGCTCACAAGGGCTGTGAGCTGCATGCCTCCTCTTAACATGACTATGAGTGTGTTGCAAGATAAAGATAAGAAGAAACATTCAAGTGGAAGAAAGAAGTGAAGATCAGATCTGGTATTGCTTTCAAACAAACAAAGAAATCAGAAACACAAACCAACTGTTTGATCTCACTAAGGAGTTAACCTCTGTAAATCATACACAGGGGTTAGTTTGGAAAAAAAGCCCAACTGAGCAGGTACTCACTGTCTGCTGGTCGGCTTGCGGACACCTCTATGATGGGCGACTGCACCCTCTCCACCCGGGGTTCTGCAGGTGAGGGCAGGGGGGCGACGGGTGCAGGTGGCTGGTGGCCGTTGTTCTCCACAGGAGCCTCTGGCCTCTTGAAGGCCACATCAACTGGGCTGAGGTTGGGCGACGGAGGTTCCGCTCTTCTCTGGGGAGGCTCGGGGATCCTAGACACCGGGGTTGAGGACATCTGGGAGTCGATCCTCCGGGGAGGGGCAGGTGGCTCGTGGGTCCTCGTCATGTTCAGCTCCCCCCGCCTGCTACTGGTGCTCGAGAAGGAATTGGAGGCGCTCTCCAGGGAGGTGCTCCTGTTGCTCAGGCTGACCTCCGGCCGTTTGAGCCCAAAGCGGGTGATGCCGGCACTGGGCGAGCTATCTATCTGCTTGGAGGAGACCTCGATGGACATCTCGGCACGGCGGGAAGTGGCTGCATCGGTGTTACGACCCCCTGACAACTCAATGCGCCTCATGCCGGTCTTCGGGGAGCGTAGACTAGAGGACTCTGAGGGTGAAGATCTGGTGGAGGAGTAGTCAGAGTTGCGGGAGCTCAAGTCGTAGCTCCGCTGGCTGGACGTGGAGGAGGTGGATGAGCGGAGGGGGTTGGTGGTCCGGCGAGTCAGGGGCGAGGGGTGTGTGGATGCATCTGCTTCCTCCACCTCAAACGAGCGTTTCAGCGCTTAAAGACAAACAATAGACATGGTTACATGGAGCAAAAAGAAAGCAAAAGCATAAATAAAGCAGAAAACATGAGAGCCAGAGGACACAATAATGCTCATCATTTCTTCTCCAACCCTGTAGCAGGACTGTAAAGAGCTAACATCCATTTCTGGTACTTAATGGCCTAGTCTTAGACCATAAAGTTTATTTCAAATATTCATTACATTTGTCTTTTAGACTGAGAATTTCTGGAGAAACTGCTGAAAAATCAGAGGTACCACAGGGCTGGAAGTTCTCGGGTTTACCACTTTAACAAAGTTTTATAGCAAAAAATAGCAAAAAACACATGCTGAACAATAACCTATAGAAAAAAAATAATCAAACGAATCCGAACCATACAAGTTTTAAAACGAATTGCAGCACACAGAATTTTAAGGACATCAGTTAATGAGCCGTTTAGCTAACAAACCACTGAAATAAGATTAGAAAAAAAAACCCAGAACAAACTCCTCTTACTCGATTTAACACGCTTCATATAGCGCGATAACATGGCGTTTAATCCACTCGATAAAGATATTCCTTTATTCCCACCAAGCACGGTTTAGTATGACTGCCGAGCTTTCCACGCACACCCAACCACTGAAAGAAAAAGGAGTTCAGTTTAACGGCTACCTACACATCTCATCAGATCCACGCACCCCGCGCACCTGTAGCTAGGACTACGTATCAGGGTGACGTCGTCAGAGCGCAAATTGATCACGTGACCCTTAATCCCAACGTGCTGTCGTATTTTCTACCAGAAGTATCAAGATTTTTATTTTTTTTATTTATTTGCCATCCATAGTGAACATTTCCCGTTGTTGCTATCTCGAAATTCCGATTGGAAATTTTTTAAATTTTATTTTATATTTTAAAACAAAAAATACTTTTTTCAAGTGATTTTCTTAGAAGATTGAGTAAGTAAGTCGGAATATTGACATAATAACCTGAAATTTGGACTTATTTATATTATTTTTTTCCCAGTAGTGGAAACAAGCTTCCATATATTTTATTAAAGGATCTGTTTAAAACAAAACTCTCACTAATAAACTAAAAATGAAACTTTAACATATACACATGTAGAAATATTTTCTTATATCTATTTTTCTTTTATAGTACGGTTTATTCTACACCAAACCAAGGCTCAGAGCCTTTGGAGTATTTTTAATGTAACTATCTGGCAAATAATATGCTTTGAGTTGTGGTTAGTTTAAGAAAAGATGCCCAAGAAACTTGTGATCCTGCTTTGGTGAGTGGAATTTCAGCATTTTATTTATGTATAGACATATTACAGCAATTAAAGGGTCAGAAAGAAAAAGTGAAGTAGACATATATTAGAAAATGACAGTAGATAAATAAATAAAAAATGGAGTACAAATAAAATATGTGACTATACAGGCAGCTTGCTAACCAAGTTTGGTAGCTACGGAATAACTTAGTACATCAGCCTCTCTTCTAAATATAGTCAATCCTGGCTCCTGAAAACAAAGATGGGGAAGGCCACAGAGCAAAAGTTGAGGCTGAAAAATCCAAATCAGTCGGTGTCTGTCGACAAACCAGTAAGCTCCTTCCATATCTTTTGAATGAGTCAGTATTTCACCAGCAGCTGTGTTGTTACTGGTTGATAAATTGCATTTTTTCCCTCACTGCAGTGAGCTGCATGTCAGATGTCAATGGTGACACCTGGCTCACCTCAGCTCGGCCCAGAGACAAGAGCAGCCACTAAAATCTGGACCAACACAGCCCCCGTCCCAGATAAACACCCAAGCCCAAGCAGGCATCTGGCGTGTTTCAAAGCTGACGAGCCAAGTACCAGCATGGGAGAAGCCTCTTTTTCCCCAAACTCAGTGTTTCCACATCCTCGATATGTTTCTGCAGATTCTGTGTCTGATATCACAGTGTGTGCCGAGAAGAAGCTAACAAATAACACTGCCCACCACGAGGTGCTGGGTTAGCTGGTTGTTCACAACAGTAATGACCTTTTGAGATGCTAAAGCATGAAGTATATATCACCGCAATCATTTCATTTGTGTCTGACAACAAGCTCTTTGTGTAGAAATAATGAGAAAACTGGCCTTGAAATGTTCTTAGAAGAAAGGGTAGCAATGTCTGATGTTCTTCTTTAAGTACAAGCACACAGATGGCACATTAGTCACACTGAAGTTGTATGTAAAATTAATCGAATGCGGCAGAAATTTCTCGTCAGAAACGGAGAGGAGGGGAACCATTAACGAAGCGGCTAATTTAGTGGACATGACTCGCTCTGTTTATCGAGGCCGAGGAGTAAAAGTAAGTAGAAAATAGATGCCAAAGATGGCTTAAAACTGCATCTGGCTGCTGGTTTGATAAACAGTAATGACCCGTTTGCCTGAAACGGTGTTGAAAGTGTGCTCTGCGGTGACACAAGGCTAATGCAGTGACGTCCTCACAGACACTGTGGAGACAGGGGCCTTGTCAGCTGTGTTACTCTGTGTTATCTCTCATTGGATGTGTGTGTGTGTGTTTAAACACAACTGTAGAGTAAAGCAAACACAGCCTGTTTTTTTGATGGTCAGTGGGGATTGCTCCTTTTTTTGTGTGAAGAAGATGGCACCATTAATTCCCTTTCTGCATGTCTCAGTGGCTCCTCATGTGCCTGCATGTTTACGCATGAATGGTGGTGAGCGCGTGTGAAGTTTTTAGCTGTATTCCTATGCGTGATGGCTTCAAGCTGCTGCTGCTCTCAGGCAATAGCATTGATCACATACCTTCCAGCAAAGTACAGATAGTACTGATAAGCCACAACGGGGAACAAAATGTAACCCCAGTCCTGTCTTCTCTATCTCCTTCTTTTTACCTTTCATTTGAGCTGAATTTGAAGCAGGTTTCTGAGTCCTATTAATCTTGGAAACCCTTCTTGCAACCTTAACTGCTAAATAAGGATGACACTGAGCCAAGCATGATGTTTTCCACCCGACACTCGGTCAGGCATGGGCTGGATCCATGTAGTGCACTGAAACATAGTTAAACTGCCAGAAAAATCACATGACGCTGCTCCTCTAGCGTAGCATGTACTGACTGAGGACCACATTTGCAACGGCTCTCTGAGCGTGACAGCGGATGAGCTGGACAGGTCAGCGAGAGGTAGTTTGGTCATCTGGAGGTTGACAGTGAGCAAGCTAACAAAACCTAATTAGAGCTCCAGCATACCTCCAAACAGACAGTCACATGAGAAAGCACCAGCATGCTTGAGGGTAAGTTATAATCCTTGTATCGGTGCATTTACTGTATACTTTATCATACAGTTACTGCAGAGAAGTTGGTGGTTCGGTCTTCTAGCAATTCCCAGCAGCTTTGTATTTTTCATTTTTATTTAATCACAGTACCCATCCTTGTTTCCTGCCGTATGAGAATCCTGCTAATGCAAAAACAATATTTACTTTATTTCAACTGAAGGCTTTTATTGTGAAGTCACAGGAAACACAGCTGAGGTTATCAAAAATAATCCAATTATATATTTTTTTCATTCTCCCTGACATTGTTCTGATTGGGTCAGCTTTTTGGGATTTGAGCTGAACACGCTCATGTGCCAACACATTCAAGTAGAAAAGCACGTAAAAAAGTGATGAGTATGGCCTGCAGTCGTCTTCCATCACAAGATAAGGTCACCTTCCTTATCTTATCTCCTTTGCGATCATCTCCCTGAAGGTGGAAATCTATCACCTGTTCCAAGAAGCAGTTGCACGTATTTATTCTTCTTAAGCAGTCTTATCAAAGACCAAATTTTCAGCCTGCAGAGGACATGCCCCATGGTTTAAATCAGGTGGATGCCATATGCAGAAAGAACACAGCCAAAGAAAAATAAATCAGGTTAAACTGTTTACTTGGTACAATTTTCATGTGATCAGTTACACTTATTCTCATGAAATTTTACTGGACCTTTCTATTCTTACTGAGGTGTTTAAACCAACTACAATAGTAATACTTGGCTCCATGCAAATGTAGCATGTGAGATATTCAACTCGCTACAAACATATTCAACCAGTCAGGCAGTTCCCATTGTATTAATGGAGCTGCTCAGTAATGTCAAACCCGAGTGCTGTTATGCTGACAACAAGTGGATATGAATGCTACAGCCAGGTCGGAGGTCTTTAGTTTTACAACTTTAAAGCAGAATTTACAACGTTAGATTAAAAGAAGGTCTAGTATTTTAGTAGCCTGTTACTTCGCACTAGATACTGCTCTCTTATTTTCCAAGGGGAAGCCACAGCAGATAAACCTGCATGTTTGATTTGGCACAGATTTTACACCGGATGTCCGGCCTGATGCAACCTTCTCACCATGGGAGGGCCTGAGACTAGTACACTAACTTGTGCCTCCCCGACGCTGGGTTTCTATCTCCTCTCAGTCTTGGACCAGGGATCTTTGGCGTAACAGGCAAACATGCTAACCACTACACCACTTAGGCATGTATGTATCGATGCGATATCCACGTACAGACACAAACTCAGCTTGCTAACCAATTCTTCAAGTGGTACAACATAAATGGTAAATGAACTTGTACTTTTATAGAGTCTTTCTACTCAGTTGAGCATCAAAGCCTTGATTTCTACTGGAAGTCTTATTCACCCAATCACACACACATTCAGCTTTGGTATGTGAACTGAAGGAGTTTGGGACCGACCTTTCAATTGGTAGACAACCTGCTCTACCACCTGAGCCACAGCTGCCAGATTTCACAGTCCCCCATCTCATCCAAATTTGGTCACTTCTGGCTCCAAAAGAACAAGATGGAAACAACAATAGTGTTAAAGTGAATGCTTCAAAATGCTGGGTGATGCTGAGGGCCAGCATGGCTGTGCATCAGTTCTACACAGTTTTGCAGACCATCATTTATGCTTTTTACTGTCATCAGGGGAAGTATATATATAAGACAAGACTGTGTGGGATAGTCTTCTTTGTGTTTTTACTGGTCTTTCAGCTAGCTGGAGAGAACAGGGACATTACCCAAAGAGTGGCAAGATCAGGGTCCCAGGGCTCCAGGTGCCCATGAACTGCCCGGTACCTGACAGAGTGCCACAACCCCCTGGACATGGAAGCGGTCCAAGCCACCCCAGACCACCAAGGGAATGGGTCGACGACCAAGCCAGAACATCCAGCCACATGCCCCAGAACCAACAAGTACCCGCATCCCAGTTGGGGGCAGCAGCGCCCAGCAGGGAGCAGTAGGGAAGATGAACCAGCTGGACACAAGCCAGCTGCTGAACAGTACTGCTCATCCACCTGCTCCCAAGACCCTCAATGTCTAAGATACAGATAAAATTGAAGGGCAGATAGCAGTGAAGGGTTGGATGGGGCCAATGATCCTTCTGCCCACTTTTTAACCAGTCAGCATTCAACCTATGCATGTCGTCATACACATCGAGCTACATGCTGTTGTTTTTCTTTTGTTTTATTAACGACTGCATGTAAGCACATCTCTGTAGGTTGCATATCCATAACCCTTCACTCTGCAAAAGCAAACACCTACACAAATGAGTTACAGTTAATCCTGCTGTGCATGCCCATTTTTTATTTACAGTCTGTTGTCGAGCACTTGAGGCTCACGCGCCTCTCTTAAAGACAGGGTGGTCTTCAGGTCAAAATGTTTCTTTGGAACAGCTGGCATGGGATCATTTGGTCCTTAACGAATTTCAGTCAAAGACATTATTCATTCCCTTACAGGAAAAAAACCCATTTTACTCAAAGAAAATCTTTCATCGAAGACTAGCCATTTTTAGCTGCAGCATGGAGGTGTGTTCATAACTCTCGGATCTTGCCCGGGGTTGGAATAGGTGCAGCTTTTTTACTCCCCATGTCCAACTGGGAGGAAAAAAACTAGGATTAGTTTTAAAGCCTAACAAAGACCTGCTGTGTTCGTTCTGCAGAGTGACCCTCTGTGCCTTCCAGCAGCACCCCTGCAGTTGGCGTCATTAGCAGGAAACCTGTTGGAGCTGGTGAATACAGAGCAGACTGATAACGCTGATAAGGATGGGGACTCCTGAGGGTGGCTCATCAACCCTTTGTCGGAAAGACACATCCTTCCTCTCACACACTCTCTGTTTAGCGTGTCAACCGAGCCTTAATGCTTGCAATCAATAGCACACAGGCCCAGCATACAGTATCTGTTTCTTTGTAGCACAGTTTCAATGCTTTGTTGGCTACAGAGCATCAACTAACACAGTTCCTGAAAAAATCCAAAGCCACATGTAATTGGCAGTTGGCTTACTGTATAATGACTGTTTTCATTTTGACAGGCATTTAAGTTCCTGCTA
Organism: Tylochromis polylepis; assembly: GCA_015107715.1. Classification (NCBI taxonomy): domain Eukaryota; kingdom Metazoa; phylum Chordata; class Actinopteri; order Cichliformes; family Cichlidae; genus Tylochromis; species Tylochromis polylepis. Next base: position 2,945 of record VVHJ01002360.1, on the reverse strand, counting down.
TGATTCCTCATTGGATTTCTTTCTGTCACCATTAACGAGTTTTATCCCACAGAACAAGGTGGGCCGCCTTATTTAGAAACAGACTGTTAAAACTGCCACTCACACGATGAAAGAGAAGTTATGAAACCTCCTACGAATTCGGTAAATGTTAACCCTTTTTGTATTACATACCAGGTATACTATATATCTATAAGCTTTTCTTTCAGTCGTTTATAAAAGCCTGCTTTCTTAGCTCGAGATAAGATTTTCCTTTGTCTTATCACCGACTGTCAAAACAAAAAAAAGTGCCATGCAGGCTGGGCCCCATGCACAAAAAAAAGAGGCCCGGCTGTGATCTGATCCACTCCTCCTCTCCGGCCTACCCCGACATTTTCACCCACCACAGAAATGTACTCCTGTGGAATTTCCTCTCATTGGACGAGCAAATGCCCTTAACATGCAGCTTGGAGATGCAGAGAGACAAGAGTAGTAGACAGAAATCACTAAATCATGTTTTTTCTGGCTACGAGACAGAAAAACAGCCCGCTTTTCCCAAGAGAAAAGACAGCACAGATCTCCTGCAATGACTCTGAATGAATGTGTGTGCCTGTCTGTGTGCATGTGCTCCATCTGCTCGCAGAAGAGGAGCCCAGTGGCCCGGTCAATGATCTATGTCAGTTAGGGAGGCTGAGGTCACAGCTGAGGTCACCAGCCTCAGGGGCGAGTAAATCCTCTCCTCTGTCTGTTTCAGCCTCTCAATGGTGTCATCAGCTGAGGGCGTGGCAGGCTGAATCACACTCACTGTCCAACACCAGTGACATGGCAGATACATGCACTGATACCTATAACGTCCTCATTCTCGTTACTGTCTGGATTACAGAGTGCAAACTTTTTTTCCACCGCATCCAATCAAAGAACATCATCTGATGATAGTATCTCAGAGCACTGGGGTTTGTCAGCATATTAATAATTAGCATATTTGTCAGAGTATAAAGTAAAGTTAACCTATTATTACAGTACTCATTACACTTTGTTCCCAGTCTGACGTTATCTCAGCTCTGTTTTCTGTAGAAAAACACGTTTGATTTCCCCCAAACCACTTGCAACACTTTTAAACAGCTCAACAACAGCATTAGTCATGTCGATTGGCTAACTACTTGGCTGTTAAACTGGCTGACTGTCTTTTAACCGAGAAACTCCTGATTCATGTCACAGTACCAGTCAGTGCAATGGATGCATTTAAAGGTCTGGACCCAGGCAAGATGGGTGCAGACCATAGCGATGTGAAATCACTATGAAAAATGTGAGCTTTCCAAACTTCTTCCAATCTTTGTAGGTGTGGTCTGTGGTGGTTAAAATCTTCCCCCAACTGATCTAAATCCTGAACATTCACATCCTTGTGTTTTTTAACCAAAAAAGACCAAAAGCTTGCGTGCAGCCCTGTTTTGGAGGCTTACAGTAAAAAGATTTTGCAGCACAATGCGATCCACCGCATGTCACTTTCGATTACAGAAAAGGCAAGAGACTCTTATTACACAGTAATAAACTACCTCTGCTGGTCTTTGTATCATAAAATGATGTAAAACCTGAGATGGGAGAGGCATTCAAAACTATGGCTACAAGATACAAGCAGGGTGTAGTACACCATGCTAAAATAAAACTAGCTGACTTACTGGTCCAGGTAAAGTTGAGGCAGCTAAACTCCCCTCAGGGAATAAAGGGTGTGTTGTGTTGCTTTTAAATTCATCTTTTCAGTCAGAGGAGTGTGTTACTTTTTCTCTCTAAAGTCACAGAGTCTGGCTTCAAGGATGGGGAGATGCCTGTGTCTAAATTTTCCTTGCTTATGATTTTAAAAGTTCCCCTCACAGCAAATTTAAAATCAAACACCCCTTTGATTGCAGACTGCCCAAAAGCTGTTCTCTAATGAAGTAAAATGTTTAAAAATGTGCCAACAAATGAGCTCATTATAATGAAATCTTATCACTTACAGTAAGAGGAGAACTTGTAGTTATTTGTTTTCCAACCCTGATACATATCGGCTCCCACAGGACTCCCGTGCTGCATCGGTGCCATGCTGTGCTCAATGAGCCACACACAGAGCCATACATCACGGGGCATGGTGGTGACACAAAGGTATTACCACACAGTTAGCCCAACTACGGACAACACACATACATAAACCACTGACAATCCCAACAGTAGGCCATTATGCTGGTGTTACACATGAGCGAGGGCTGTCTGAAAGCATGACTTCGAGCTACATGGTTTGAGCGCACCTCTTGTTTTCTGAACGCCACTTATCTTTCCGCTCGGTTGAACTGTGTAAGCCGGTGGTTTAAAGACCTAAAGACAGGAAGAGAGGGAGGCAGAGAGATTCCCAGGACATACCACGAGCAAACTCGTGTTGACTGAGGAGCAGCTCTGGACAAGTGTGGATGCGTTCCTAATGGCTGTGAGACAGGAGGCATCTAATGACACAGGCAAGCAGTTTCGGGGGGAGAGAGATGTCGGCCTGCCGACCCTCACCCATCCCTCTTGTAACCACCACCAGTTAGGCGAAAAGGGGAAGAGGAGAGGGAGCTGTGAATGGACAAGCTGCTGAGAGAGGAAAAGAGGAAGCACAGCCAGAGGACGAGTGGGAGGGGAGAGATGACAGGGGGAATCTGTGTGCCAGGGGCAGAGAGATGAAAAGGAAGAGGGGGGAGGTGGTCCAGGTGTTCACCTCGCAGCCGTACGGTCAGTTTGTGCTTCCTGAGCGCTCAAAATATAGCTTCATTTTTGCCTTTTCTGTCACACGGGTTTGTTGTAAAGCGAAGCAAAAAAAATAAAAAATCAGTTACTTCAAAAGCACAAATTTCTCTCTCACACTTCAGAACAAAACACACTCTCAACACGTCTCTCAGCAAAAGTTTAAGAGCAGTTTAAAAAGCAGCAACACTTTCACAAATTTCAGTCCCCCCCCCAAA
>VVHJ01002359.1:0-14419 GCA_015107715.1 Tylochromis polylepis | reverse complement strand
CAGGTGTCCCTGAATCCTCCCTTAGTTATGCTGCAATAGACGTAGGCTGCCGGGGGATTCCCATGATGCATTGAGTTTTTCTTTTCCAGTCACCTTTCTCACTCACTATGTGTTCACAGACCTCTCTGCATTGAATCATATCTGTTATTAATCTCTGTCTCTCCTCCACAGCATGTCTTTATCCTGTTTTCCTTCTCTCACCCCAACCGGTCGCAGCAGATGGCCGCCCCTCCCTGAGCCTGGTTCTGCCGGAGGTTTCTTCCTGTTAAAAGGGAGTTTTTCCTTCCCACTGTCGCCAAAGTGCTTGCTCATAGGGGGTCATATGATTGTTGGGTTTTCTCTGTATCTATTATTGTACGATCTACTGTACAAATATTAAGCGCCTTGAGGCGACTATTGTTGTGATTTGGCGCTATATAAATAAAATTGAATTGAATTGAATTGAATTGAAAACTGAAGATTTCATTAAAGTAATATTTTGGTAATGGATAAGACAAGTTAAATTAAAAAAAAAAAACCCTCTCAGACTACATTCTCAGGCTAAGCATGATGCTTTTGAACACAAATCACAGTAGTTATGGAGGAGTACAAGGCTTAGAGGTCACTCAATTCTGTTCTATTTTTTCTGCCATCATTTTTCCCACAGAAATTCTCCCAAGAGGTCAAGCAGAGCACACCATATGCTCCTCAATGGAGATAAGACACCCAGAGAATCAGAGAGCAGAGGATCTCCTCTTCAGGATTCATACATCCATGAATAATAACTACATGATTCATTCAGATGCGTATACCCTCACCCCACAACAACATCATAACTCCCCGTTGAACTGCTAACTATCAGCACCTCTATAACTCAGCTCTATTTAATCGAGCTAATATGACAGGCACAGTGTGAAAATAACCTGACCTTTGTTCACTCATTCTTACCTACATTGTTTGTGTGCGATTTCATTAGCACCTGCACGACGTTATGCTGAAGACCACATTCACCCACCTGATCAGTGAAGATGATCTGCATGAAATATTCAAACCTCCCAGAGCCAATTAGGGTAATAGGGGTATGTTTGCATATTTAAAAGGAAGGGGGAAAGATAAAGGGAGAAGGGACAGATGAAGGGCTGGAGGGATGGAGGAATGAGGAGAAAAGATAAAAAGAAAGAAAAACATCATTTGAAGTTTCATAAAAATCTTTGCAGGCTTCTGGCTGTGTCGTGTTCATTGACTGTTACAACCAAAGCTGTCATCACATTACCAGCTGTGCTGCAATATCCGAGAGGATTAATACACAAAAATACACAAAAATAAGAGACAGCAAGCAAAAATAAATAAATGACAAAGACTTGTTTGTTACATGCGATTGATATTATTTAATGTATTGAATGAATGCTGGAAAATCTTGGCAGATTGAACAGTCAGATGTGTTTGATGACCTTTTATCAAGGGTATAGGCTGGCTTCTTGACATGCTTCTTGATTTTACACAAACATCAGTGGTTTTCTGTTTAAACTAAGTCACATACTTGATATAACTTAGTCAGAAATTTAGTCAGACAAGTAATGCATAAGATAAAAGTAAACTTAAACTCCTAGTTAGTGAGAGACTGTGCATAATTTGAGCATCATTGCAAGTGGACAATTTGTTGAGTTGAAGAGCATAAGATACACAGAAATTAGAGAATTAAAACCTTCAGGTACTTTTAGAAAAAGAAGTAAAATACTTTTATTTTGAAGACATTGCAAGTATTCAGCAAAGAGATCATTTTCAAATGAAATGACCTTTGCAGCACGTGTATGATCCTTCAAACTGCTTTCATCATGTCATTGATTGCATTGGTTCTGCACCGGAGACATTTCAATAGGAACAGCTTTTATCTGATTCAATGAAATGGCCCTGCTATTGAGCACATAGGCTCTCTGTTACATTGTCATAACAAACTGGGACGTTTAACCCAAACTGAACTGTCATTAAAGGTGAAATATGTAACGCTTGTCAGCTTCTGTTTTCAAACACAACTTTAAGGTGGAGAATGAATGGTGATAGGGAGCTTCAATAGTAACAACACAAAGTTGTTCATCTTCTGATTTAGAGATAAACACATCCACACCTCTGCACAAGCTTGCAGGAAGGTGTCACACTACCTAATGCTGTGATTGCTACTGAAGTGCAAGCTTGAAATACTAAAGGCCTATATAATAAATAAATAAATATGAAATCAGTGTGACAGTGCCTTAAACTTGCATCCCTTCCAGCAGCCAGCAGGAGGCGACCTCTCTGGCAGCACAAAGATGTTGAATTAGTGTTTTCAATACAGCGCTGTTTTCATTTCATTAAAAAGGTACCAAATGCCATTGTGTTGCTACCAAAGCTGTAGGTCTTAGTGAGATCTACCTCTTGCTTGTCATTTCCACTTTCAAAAAACCAAGATGGTGGCAGGCAAAATGCTAAAGGCTCCAAAATAGCAGGTCACAATACCAGCGGCTCACGTTGGCTACCATCCTCTTTTACAGCCTGAGAGAGTTGGCAGCGATGTCACTTGGTCTCTGCATATTTGATCATATTATACAGTCTGTAACCTGCAAACCAGGAACACAGAAAAATAAGAATGAAAAGCAACAGGAAAACACAGACACAGGGCACAACACACTCGGGCTATAATAATGATTGAAAGTGATTATTTTTTATAGCCTATAAACAGGCTATTCCCATGGTTGGCTACTGCTGCTCATTCACACTATCAAGTGTCACTTCACATTAAACCTGCCTGTTTCAGAATTAAGTGTTAAGTGTTGAGCATCTCTTTTCTTAAAGAAGTAAAGTTTGGTCACAAGATGTTCACACAACCTCTAAAGTGTCAAATTTGATTGGGTATAGTAATAAAAATAACAATAAAGTCTACTTTTTGTTACGATTATCATTTATGCTAATATGATCATCTATGTAGCAGTTTTTAATTTTCACCAAAGTCACACACAAACACCGTCTCACACATTCATTGACATGTCATCGCATGCATTCACAGTAACAGCCGCAGGCTTTGTTCCTTATTAAAGATACTTGGTGTTTTTATTTACATCATATAAGACAGAAGATGTGCCCTTAATGTCAGTCAGAAACCAACAGTTGTCATCATGCCCCTTCCATATACAGTACACGCCTAATTCCAACAGCAGGGTCAAACAGGGTTCATTTCCAGGGTCAATTTGCTATGTTTACAACATCAAACACCGAAGTACAAGAGCCTCTGCAGACTTTTGAATGTGATTATAAACCACTGGGTGTCAAATGAAGGTCCACAGATCCCCATGAAATGATTAATTAGTGCTAAATTAACCTATGGACGCTACTATTTCTCAAAGGTTGGAGCTGAACAGAGAAATATACATCTCTTGGCGGACCCAAGCATCAACCTGCATTTGTTTCTGCTGTTAAAACTAGACCGTTAAAACAAATAAAGACCAGTTTCCCATCATCTTTGACCCTTTGTACTGTATGTCAGTGGGGGCGAAGCTGAACTTGGCAACAAAACAGTTTATAACAATGTCCTGCAAAAAACATAGCAACTTTATTCTTCAATAAAAATGATATTTTCATGCCATTTCAGTTAAAGAAAATGTTTCATGAATGCATCATTACACAAAATCATTTAATAAAGTTAAACAGAATGAAAAAGTAACAAAAGTGTCTATTTTTTTTTTTAATTTCTTGAGAAAAAAAAGGACATTAGCGAGCGTGTGAAGGTTTTGAGGGACGGTGGTGCGTCGAGAAAACCAGCCTGCCTTTAGATGGACCAAACATACTGACAGAAAGTATAAAGCTGAAATAGAAAAATAAGGACAACAAAGCAAAGATTCTTGTTTTGCTACAATTCACAATTCACTTTGGAATTATACCAAAAAGAACCTGCAAAGTAATTGTAATACAATTTCAGGTTTGTTGGGGTTTTTTTCCCAGTTGGAATACATTAAATAATCTAAATTGTACAGATTTTGATAATAAATGGTATTTGTATTATCTCGTATTGTTTGACCCACACACGCACAAAGTCACACAATCAGGCACGCCGACAACAGCTGGAGAAGTCATGGATGTATTTGGCTTTGTCTCACTGGACGCTGGACCCTCACACACTTAACAATATTTGTTCATGTTCATTATTTGAGACAATTTATACACTATAGCTCAGTTGTATTGCCATTGTTACCTTAAAGTACGCCTGTGTATGAGTAAGTCACCGACTTGCACTGAAGTGCAGTGGTGTAACACTGTAGAGAATCAGTACCTGCAACATCTCTGCATCTAAATAGACTTGTTAGATCAGGCCAAACATTTATTATTATGCCAAGAATCTACAGACTTGGAGATGTAAGGACTGGACACAAGTTGTGTGGTGTGGTGTGCTGGTGTAACGTCCTACTTTTAGCCTACCAGCAAAAATTTAGGCACTGTACTACATTTATGCTACAGTAGATTTATCAAGTATACATTAATTTGTCTATGCATTATCGCCAGGATGACAGCTGGGAAGTACTTGTACATTTGTATGCGAAAGCCTGCCCTGTGAAAACCTCCCCCCCAGGCTCAGTAACACAGCTGTCAAATACACTTAACAAGGTTTTTTGGGGGTTATCTTACTGGTGGGTACAATGCAGTAGTTGAGTCCTTCCAAAAAAGAAATGAATGCAAATATTGTAGATTATTTGCAGCGATAACACAAAATTTTAGGTAGAATTTAAAGACACTTTGAAAATTGCGGTTTTATATAAAATCACCCTTCTGGTACCTCACAGAAAAGCTCTGAAATTTAACTTTATGGTCAATTAAAAAACAATAACCACCTTTTTACTTCTCCTGGCTTTAAAGACAGACTTCCCTTAAGTCTGGAAGACCTGATGAACACCATTATGTCTGACATACACGTTACTTTTCTGTGATAGGCTTGACACAGTTTATGTAAAGAGAAATGCTAATCTTCTGAGCCACTGATGAATACTTACACAAGATGCATGTTTTGCTGATGTCTCAGATGGTTTACTGCAGATTCTGGTTCTCTAGACATCACACAAAATGAATGGACGGTCTTGGATAGATTTTTTTTTTTTCGCTCTGTTGCCACAAAGTGTAATAAAATGTTTTAAGGTGCATGTTTAGACAAAATAATCCACTGATTTAAGCTTAAAGTTGACAGATGTCTTTAAGTGAAGATAAACTCTCTAAGATTAAGATGGCAAAGCGGTCCCACTAAACAACGGCACCTAGTTTCGTGTTAATAAAAAACTTTTTCGCTGTGTTGCAACTCGTAATATTTTTTTAGGCAAAAAGCTACGCTGCCATGTTTTTGACTGATGTGTTTATTGTCTAGCCAACTGTAAGCACTCTACTGCATAGCATACACTTTAGAAATAGTGTTTTTGTTAAGAGGAAATGTGGATAAGACGGTGACACGTAAAAAAAATAAATAAATAAAATACAAATGTGCAAGCCTTCATTGCTTTCTAATACTTCTCCCATCTGAGACTCTACTGACAGAATTTTATGGCAATAATGAACTATGAGAGAAGTGTTTAGCACTCAGTAACCCATCTCAACTTCAAACACTGGCAGTCCAAAAGGAAATCTTTGCTGTTTGCCCTCTTAACACCATTTCCTTCAGTTTGGAACAACACATAGTTGTGCTGGTGAATGTCTAAGTTAGAGGGCAGAAAAGGTATTTGTTTTTTATTGAATTTCTTATATTAATGAGTTTCTTTTTTTGTAACCATTGTTTTTCCTCCCTGCTACTGCCGTGAGCCATCAAAATGTGGAAAGCAGGAATAAAACCTGCTGTTCTGGTGTGTCTAAATGCACATTTGGCACTTTTTTATTTGATCTTGTTGGGTTCAAGCAACAAGAATGTCATTTGGCAAGATGTAGTGAATTTGCGACATCCCCTTCCCAGTGACAAAACTATACTTTTCTCTTGGAACAGATGTTATTATCAGTTTATTACGTAGGTTAGATTTAAAGCAATTTGAGCCATAATGTGATGTTATCATAGCATGGAAAGGAAACAATGAGTACCACTCAATCGAATTTAAATAACAAAGATCTTATGCAGTTTTTTTGCTTGCTGGGGGCCATCCATTAGTAATAATTTCATTTAGGCTGTTATCTCTGTTCCCTTCATATCATAATAAAAACATGTCTATTAACATCAAATATATATCTATATAATGGAAACTATAACCCTGTGTATTTTTTTCCTTAATCAACCATTTAAACTGATATAAACATTTTTTTACTTGACTGTTTAAGAACACTGGCAGCACTTTAAAGTAACTATAAAATAATACCCAAATCTGCTGAGGCTATCTAATATACAAAGACTATTCAACTTCAAACCTTCAGCTCCCACTGCATGATGATAGCTTATGAAGACTGTCTCAGATGAATTCGCTTGACATCGCTTGATTTGCTTGAGCAAATTATACTCAGACTACTACGTAATCTGAAACCTGGCGGTTACACCTGATGGGGCTAGTAGGTAACTGCATACTGTATATAAAAATTTAAAGCAGTTAAAACAGGTTATGTGTGTAAGTGTGAACTGTGTAAGATAAGCATACTACAACTAAGTGTATAATTTGGCACAGTACTGTATTATAAGTACTATTTAGTGCGTAGTATTGGATCTGGACACAATCGGGTGAATACAAATTAAAATATCTGAACTCTTTGAGGAAGGCTTGATTTATCTTGCCAACTAATCATTACCATCCAAAAATGAAATGTACAACAAATTCAAATGTGGCGTAAAACCGTTGGCACGTCATTCTTCCTTTCATGTCATTAACCATTTCATAAAACAACTTAAAACATGAGATAAATTGAGTGATCCCTATATATATATATATATATATATATATATATATTCAAATATTTCAATTCAATTCATCTTATATCTGTCCAGATTTGAGCAATAAAAAGGCACTGAGCTGGGAATAATTTTCAGACCTACACATATAATATGCAATGAAATGGCTGGACTTGGGTTGGTTATAGTTTTCAGTAGGTTAGAAGCAGACAGGACTATAAAGTCAGCCTAATACTCGTGGTTTTGGCATTTGTCCTTAGATGACCCCTAAATTGTGTCCTTTGTGCCTCTCATTAGTCACCTGCCACCATAACCAACTGCTCCCAGGTTGATGCTTTCTAATATAACACATAGCAGTTGTCAGACGTATGTTTGGTAAAGCATGACGGCACATAGGGACAGCTGCAAGGGGAGGAAGGGGTTGCTGTGTTGTTATCATCCTTGTAAAAGTGGCCATGATACACAGCAAACATTTATGGCAGTGTTGCCATCTTGCAAAAATTCATCCGACTTTATACTCAGCACCCAGTTTGTTAATGGGAAGTGGATTTGTTCAATTTGCGCAGTTCCATTTCTATTGAGTGCAATCCCGGTCATATGTTTGGTCTTTCGCCAGGCTTTCTCCAAGCATTCCCGTGTTTAGACGCAGGTCAGAGCGACAGAGACAGATTCCAGGTCTGCAGCTGAGGAATCCAGCTAGATCATGAAGTTTTATATTAAGGTTTCTCTTCTAATTGATTCCATCAGTACACTTCCCTGGGGGAGGGTCCTTGTGAGACTAGCGCAGTAGCTGTTCCTTAAGTCTTTTGAACCGTATCTCCTTTGCTCAGGAGAGACGAGGGCATGTTGTTCTTCTTCACTTATGATGAAAGCCTTTTCTAAGTTCCATTCATACAGGCCATCCCACAGGTCTGAATCAAAGTTTTTCTTAAATAATGCATTTGCATATCCAAAGATCTGTGTAATTGGTTTCCTGCACAAGTTCAAAATCCAGTCACTAACATAATAATTAACTCTGTTACCTGGTCTGTGTATGGGCTCTACAAACTTGTTTCTCTTAGAAACATGGTCCCAATACTGTAGGAGACTTTCCTCATAGAGGCCGGAGGAGCGGAGCGAGAGCTGGTCAGTGAGGCGTGACTGTGGGATGTCCCCGCCTCTAGGAAGTAACATGTCCCTGGGATCTCTTTGGGAAAATTCTCTGGGAGGTCCAGCCTTGAACGAGGGACAAATGAAAAAGAGCGGTCGTCTTTCAACAGTCTGATGAAAAGAGAAGAGAATAAGAGAAGATTAAAAAAAGTAAAACAGAGGTCAAGCAAAATAAAAAAATCAAGTTATGATCAAATAATGAGTCACACTAAAACAGAAAATAAAAACCTGTGAGGGTGTACACTTCTATAACTTCATGTACTGTATACAGTATATATTAAAAAAAGACATGTTGTACGTCTTAGTATCCATGCAATGCATTTGTATGCAACATACAGCAGAGGTACTTACTGATACGTTGTGGGACTAACATTGATACACCTGGGATGGCTTCCTGATTCAAACTTGCTGGCCAGCGTCACATTGTTTCCAAACAAGCAATAGCGGGGCATTTTAACCCCGACCACGCCTGCCAGCACTGAACCTGTGTGAATACCTATCCTCAGCTGAGAGAAAAAAGGAAAGAAGGTGGTGGGAGAGGAAAAAAAGAAGTGGAAGGCATGTTAAAGCAATGAAAGGATTTCATGTGCATATCTTGGAAACACATATGCACTTGGCATGAAAACAGACGCTATGCAGCTGCTTCACCTGAGTCTGTTTACATTCCAAAGAATATTATTGTCCACATCGAAGTTCAGAGCAAAATGCCTAAACTGAACTCGTCCTGGCCTCTAAAATGAGTAAACAAACCTCCCACTGTTGCAAATGTTCATAAATTTGATTTCCCTACTGAACCAGGCTGATGCCACTAATTCGTGTGCTGTCTATCCTGCAGTACAAAGGCTATCTTGTGTGCATTGATCCGATAAATGGAAACTGTAGCGCCGTAATCACGGTTCCATATTAGTGTGGATGTTATTATCTAATCTGATATCCTGGAGAAGCAGATTTTTTGAGAGATGAAAACCTTAAAATAGCATGAGCATGAGAGGGAAATTAATCAAATAAATAATTGATTCCATCTCCACTTGGTAACAGATGCATGGCAGCATAACGGTGTTCGTATTATAATCTGGCTGAAGCATGAATCTATAGATGGCTGGAGGCTGGAGTGAAAGCTACCTGGCTATCGCTGCATTTCATGGTCACTCAGCCAAGCATTTATTTCTACCACTTGGGGACAAGTCATTGTGGGGGTGTGCGTGTCTGTCTGTGCGAACACACCCCTCCCAAATAAAGCCAGTGGAACTGAGTCCTAAAGTATTTGACCACTCTTTTTAAAATAAGGATTTTAAAACTACATTTTGGCTTTATTTGCAGCTCATTCGACACACCAGGTAAGTATTCTTTTTATCTGGTGCAAGATCGGGCTTGTTACTTTTTGATTCAATATTGCAAACCAAATTAGAGAATCAGATATGAAAATACTGAATAAAATATATCCAACAGCTTTTACAACTTTTGCTAACTTTTACAGGAAAGTCAGACTTGTTTGTTCTTTGGTTACGCACACTGGAGCGCATTTTGGAAAGACCTTGGGAACTATTTTTAAAAACAACACGGGTGATCAACAGTGTAGTGAAATTGGTCGGGATACAGTGCTGCACCAAAAACCTTGCAGTTCCTTTTGTCGCTAGTATATGTCCACAGTCACCCATAGTTTGCGTGGAAGAAATGGAGATTATTTGTTTCCACTTCAAAGTACAAGTTGTACCTTTTGAAACATGTTGTTTAAAGCGGTAAAGGAGAACTTTTATCCTGTTTCTGGTTTCACAACCTCTCAGTGACTGTCTGTAGACAAATCTGCATCTTCTGTGCAAACTACCAAAGCAATGACAAGGACGTCACCCTCTTTACAAAAATTTCACCTGGCAAAAGCCAGCAATCTCCAGCAGACTCTCGTCAGCTGGTCGGGGAATACACATTTTTTCCCTAGAGACCAGAGGTTGCCATGTGGTTGCCAGCTGAACTCTAAGGCTGTATGATGGAGGTCTTACTAACTCCTGTCTGTCGCGCTGGTTGTAACTGATGTTCATTCTTTCGTCACATCTTTTTTGCTTGCTTGGTTTTCATCTTATATGTTGCTTTAGCTGTTATTATTTTCTATAATCTGGAATGTCTGCAAACTGTAAAATCCTGAGTGCTGACAACAGTAATATCCCCGGCTTATCCCATTGGAGCTCTTGCTGTCATGCTGATTCACATTATTGCTACGGTTAGCCAGGAAACATGCTAGATAGCCATACCTACATCTTTACTACAGATGTAGTAAAGATGTAGGTATGGCTTTGTTTACCACTACACTGTTGTGAACCTTGAATGTTGCATCATTGCAACAGCACAATTGGCTGATATGTTTTCTGGTTCTGCTGCTGATTGGCTCTTTGATGGCTGGGAGCGGGACAACTGCCATCTATGGTGTTGTTGGATGATTTCACAGATTTCTATTCAAGATTCTTCATAATTTCTCTAGTGGAACCCAGTAGATTTCTAATGATCTGTTTGAGCGTCTCTTCACCTTTGTAATCAATGCCACAATGAGCATTCCAGCACAGTGCATGGTAGTCATAGCAACAACAGGCGAGTGTTGTAGTGAGAGAGAAGGAGCAAAGTCAGATTGAAAGACAATGGAGAGGGAGACAAAATAACCCTATAATTAGATGGCAAAACCTTGACAGCAGAGGAGAAGAGACAAAGGAAATGAGAGAGACAGAAAGCACAGGAGAAAGGTGCTGCTAGGTGCACTAGTGTGACCTATTTTTGTAGCTAAACCGCTTACAGATGGCTATGTACTTGTCTGTCTCTACAACAGACACTCACACAAACAAATCTACATCCAGCGCCCACACTTCTCTTTCTTTCTCAGTCTGAAAACACAGACACTGTAAAATTCACACACCCTTCCCCTCCCTTTTCGCTGTGAGTCAGCATCCATTGCACATGGCCTTCAGTGAGCCAAAGAGCAAATGGCACAGCAGCGCAGACGACCAATCACGTTCTAGCCTCTGGCCAAGCTGACAGAAACACAAAGATGGAGACAGACTGAGACACAGAGAGGAGGGAGTTGTTGTTAAAGAGTGAATATTTCTCATACAGTCATTCAGCAGTTTGTAAGTTTTACTGAGGTAAAACAAATTTAAGGTAACTGCTTTAAGGCTCAATTCAGTTTCATTTTATATAACATCAGTCATCTCAGGGTTCTTTGTATTCTAAGGTATAGACCCTATAGCGTTATCTGAATAAATACTTAGTCATCCAAACAGTTTCAACAAAAAACAAGTGCTACCTTCATGTTGGCAGGACCACTGTCTTAGACTGCATTAGCTTTGGCTAGATGTAGAAGAAACTGGAAGCTAGGGTTAGAGAGTCCCCCCTTTAGCTGGTGTAAGCAAAACTACAGCAATACTTAATACAAAGTTAAGTCAGATTTGTAATTCTGAAACAGTCAGTTAGCTGATTAGTCAATCATTAAAAAAGTCAAATGTCTCAAAAATGCCAAACATGCTGGCTCCTGCCTCCTAAATGTGCGTTGCAATAATCCCTTTATTGTATTGCAAAACCGAATGTCTTGGGCTTTGATTGTTGCTGAGACAAAAGAAGCGCTCTGAATGATGTTGCCATGTGCTCTGAGAAAGAAAGAAAAAAAACCCAGAAGCCTCTTTTAGACTTTGAAACTGGAAAAAAAAATGCCTGTTAGAGATTACTCCCTAGTAGGTAACACTTAATATTAAGTGCCTAATAATTTGTGCCAATTGGATGGTCATTGACAAATTTTATAGAATGGATAATTAGGAATGCAGGGAGGAGGGGGTTGGTATAAATCACAAAACTGTGCATTGTTATTTTCTCTTATCATCATATCAATACATTAGAAATTAAAATATATACTTCAGAGAGAATTCATTTTATATTGCACAAACCAATGGCAATGAAAGATAAACTATGACATTACCATTTTAATCTTGCTGTTAACAAGAAAATATTACTAAAGTTTACTTTATTATTAACAATTTTTAACAATGAGTAGTGCAAAGAGTTATCCTATAACCAAAATAATCATTAGTTATGACTGTAATGCTTTGTTGCTTGCTTTGTATCTTCTTATAATGCAGTAATTATAATCATTTTACATGCAACCTGTACAGGAGTAACAGCAAAACCCTGTTTCCAAAAATATTCCCAAAATGAACAAAAACTTAAACTTTATTAGGTACACCTGCTCAACTGGTCTTTAGAGCAAATAGCTAATCAATCACATGGCAGCAACTCAATGCATTTAGGCATGCAGGCATTGTGAAGATAAGTTCAAAATGAGCAGCAGGATGAGGAAGAAAGGTTATTTAAATACATGTGGCTTGACTGCAGGTGTTGGAGTATTTGAAAAACTGCTGGTCTAATGAGATTTCCCCACAAAACCATCCCTAGGATTTACAGAGACCAGTTCTCTGGGTGCAAATGCCTTGTTGATGTCAGAGGTCTGGGGAGAATGGCCAGACTGCTTCAGCTGCAAGATGGACATGTCCTTGTCCATTTCTCAGTTCTGCAGATGCAGTCTCTGTTTGCTGGGCATAAGTCCACAGAAAAAGAATAATAATTGTTTAATTTGAATATAAACCTGCATACAGAGAGTGTTAACAGAGCGTGTTTTGTGAAGTATATTTGGTGAGAAAACCATTGAGGTTTGGGCACAGTTCCTATTAGCCACAGCAAGCACTACATCACTCCCATCCACACCTGCTCACCTACTCATACACCCACTCATACACATAAGCAAACGCATACATACAGATCGTGGCATAGGCCTGTAATTGAAGAAATAATGTAGAGAAAAACAACATACGGCACAATGTTTGGTTTCTATATGTGCATCGCTCTTGACATCTCCTCTGTATATGTCTCTGTGTCACTCGATCGCTTGCTCAGTCTTCTCTCCGTGGCTAAACATTTTCTCTCACTCCTCTCTCACAGCTCCCGTGTTAGTTTGCATAACAGTGCAGCATTGGCTGAAGCTGAGTGCACTCGCTGAACACCATTTGTCATGCTGAAGTGTTGAATATCTTTATGCCAACGTAAAGTGATGAGCGATAAGGAGGAGGGCATTACAAAGTGTGCAAAACACAGGGAAAGCAAAACAAGACTGCATTTCGGGATGAAGGGAAGAAAAGAAAGAGGTGAAATTAAAGAAGGGAGTTTGAGCCACGCTGCGGAGGAGTCGGTGGGGAGATGAGGAGGAGGAGGTGAAAGATAAAGAAGGGAAGGGGAAAATGGAGAGAGAAAGTAGGAGAGCAAGAGAGCAGGCCAAAAATGCTTGGCAAGGCCTTTCTATTTTAAGATGGATGGACAATGTTAGCAGCATGCAGTACACAGGACAGCATCTTCTCTGTTATTCAACATTTGTCCATCTTAGTCTCTCTTACACTTATGCCTAACCCGCCTGGTTTGTGGGTTTCGATGTTTATTGTTCTTCAATTTGTTAAAGTCACAAATATCTCTTGAGCTAATTAATCTCATATTTTGCAAAATTGTACTAAACCAGAAGTACCCACTACCCAGTATCTGTTATTTGGGACTTTCTAAATGTTTTGGTTGTTCACAATAAGAAAAATACAGAATATCAAAGCCTCACCCTGTAATACAATTTAATACAGCAAAGCCTGCAAAGCTACTTTGGCATCGTAAGTGCGCTGGGTGACCTTCACAGTGACTGGACTAAGGCTAGTCATAAATAAATCATTCCCCTTTCCTTTTTATTCGACTAAATTAACATGAGAGGTTGAAACTCGGTTCGCTCCTTCGTGACTCTTTGCTTCCCTTCCTACTTAAAATACTGTACTCATCATTTTTCCCACAGCTTTCCTTCTCCTCTCTCTTTGAAGCCACACGCCATTTAAAGCATTTTTAAAAGTACAGTTAGACTACTGTTAAATGCAGATCCACAAAATTCATTTTTGTACTTATGAAAATTAGCTGATAACTGATAACTTTGTGATGATGGGTCAAAACTCTCAACACCAGCATGTTGTGGACAGTACCACTGTTACTATTTAAAGTACAGCTGTTAAAAGTGATACTATCTGGTCTTTAAGTCTGACGTCATTAGCCGTGTCTGGGCCCAAACTCCGCTGCAGGTTCCTAAGTCAAACAAACACTGTGGCATCACTGAGAGTTGAAAAACTGTCTAAATTCTTTCATCTGTAATAAAATGATCAGTGTGGCTGCTCTACCAGGTGTAACAATTAAGTTTAACATCCAGGCATCCATGAAAACGGAATTTATGAAATTTAACGGAGTTAGAAGTTAGCAGGGAGTTAGCTCGCTAGTTTCCATCTAAATATAATATACCATGTTCTGACTGAGGGATTTCTGAAAAAAATTAAGACGTACAGCTCTGCTATCACTTCAGACATAAATGAAGACAAG
>VVHJ01002358.1:0-14185 GCA_015107715.1 Tylochromis polylepis | reverse complement strand
TGGTCTGGCACAGTTTAAATAAATATCTCCTCGTCGTCACAGAGGTCATGTGTATTCTCAAGCTGCAGGTCCCACTGAGCACACAGTAAGACCTAGTTGAACTTTAGTCATTAAGAAAGTTCTACTGGCTCCAGTTTAATGACTTTAAATATTTCTTTCCTCACTCTTGATTAATTAATATTAAAAGATCTCTTCTTTGCCCTCTTCCTCTCCAAGCCTAGAAAGTCAGTCTGTTTGTTTTTCAAAAGCACTTAATAAAAATAAATACAACAAGCTATTAGTATTAACAGTCATGTGTTATTCAGTCACCAGTACAGTAGAAGATTCTTCTGGCCCAGGCTTTCAGTCATGCCCAGGCAGGACTTGATTACTGTAACACTGAGAGGCTTTTCACAGTTTTCGCCAGAACTCAGGCAGCTATCTGTCCTTTCAGTCCGAACTCGTTCTCTCTGAGTGCTTGTTTCCTCAAATCCTCCTGTCTTCAAGGTATTGTACAACAATTATTCTCCAACCCCCTTGTGACGCCTTCGTATGTGCTTTTACCAGCATGACGAAGTAGAATCAAGTCTCAGTGACCAAAGACACCACAAACAAGAGAGCCACTGTCTTGAATGCTACAGGGTGCCAATGGATGAAATATTCAGGACAAGCATCATCTTCTTTTTCAGTAGCACATGTTCCCATGTGTGTTTACAGAGGAGCTGTGAGCCAGCCAGAGCATGAGCTCGATGACTGCCACAACTGACAACAACCATGGTATAATATTTACATATTTATATAAAAAGAAAGTGTTTTCTTTAAGAAAAAAAACTGTGTTGCATTTCCACTGTACTGTACACCAAAAAACAAACAAAAACACAAAAAGGAGATGCAAGTTGTACAGTATTCCCTGTTTTTTCTCTCTGTCAGAAAACACCTTTCACTACTGTCTGTTCACATTGGACCGACAGGCTAACAACCTAACTATGTGCCAGAGTCACTGGACTTGACTTTTGTGGAGAGTGAGACTACAGAGGGTTTGGGAGGGACATCAGGCTTGAGATATTTCACGCCCGTTCGAGGCAGTGATCCGTAGGAGCTCATTCCAGGCTGTCTTGACAGAGATATGCCCTGTGCTGTCATTTGTATGGAGTCCACCCTCTGAGGTGCAGGTGGTGGAGTCTCAACACGGTTGAAGCTGTGGTGTCTTGCCAAATGGGAGGAGTTAGAGGAGTTGGTGTTGTGTTTCTTGAGAGCGGAGGATCCACAAGCAGCAGATGCTGATCCTTTCCGAAGCCCATAGACTGACGAGTGGACCTCTAGGCGTTTGCCCATCTGTGGGACAGCAGGTGGGATGGTGAGAGAGGCCTCCCGCTGGGGCACACGAGGTGGCAACACCCCATCTGGATCAGCCATGTTGAGGTTGTGGCACGGGCTCTTCCCTGTCTTGTATTCCAGGGTGGCCCCCTGGTCGTCCACTACACCGTGGCCCATGCTCATATCAGTAAGATGGGGCTGCTCGACATACTCATGCTGGTAGGACTGCTGGTGCTGCTGCAGATGAGGCTGAAGCTGGTGCTGATGCTGCTGCAAAGGTAGGACTACAACGCTAGGGATGTGCCCCGGTGAGGCCCTCAGCGGCAGGTCTGTAGAGATAACAGGCGACCCCATTGGTGGCATGTCCTTGGTGCACGCGTTGATGAGGTTCTGATTTCTCTCCCACTCACGGCTTCCCCGGCTGGGCTTACGACGTGGCTGCATGGGGGTGGATTCAGGCGTTGGCAGAGCCGCAAGGTCCAGGTGGTGTTGGTCTGCTTTTATGAGCATCTTCCCATTTGGCGTCAGTCTTCCATTGTGCATCAAAGGTGTGAGAATTGCCTCGGGGCGACCTTCTTTGGCCTGAGTCTCAAACAGACCCGTCAGCTTGGTTACGCTGTTCATGGATCCCCGGCGGGAGTGGAGGTGGTGGCTGTCCTTTTCTTTACGGCCTGTCAGGTCCATGTCTCGACGACGATGGTCACAGACACAGTAGACAATGATGCCAGAAAAGATGGCGCCCATGGCAAATGCTAGGATAACAGCGATGGCCAAGAGGGTTACAGGAACCAGCTGGTCACGACCCTTCTGGTAGCTCTCACGGATCACGCCTGCAGAGAGACACAGAGATGACATTCAGACAGGCAGACTAAAAAGAGATGTTTTGAAGCCAATTGTTTCAAAGAAAATAAAAGAGCTGATGAAAAAGATTCTTCTTAAAAGATGAAGCAAAACATAAAAAACAACACTCAGTTACAATAATTAAGATATCTTCTGGGCAAAAAGATTAACGGTTTAAATAATTTTACTAAAAACATGCAAATGTAGAAGGATATATTCCATCATAGGAAACATCTATTCAAAATTGTAGCTTCAAGTAGCAAGATTCAGTGTTTCCAAAAAAAAAAATCCAATCTCAGAGTGAAAATGTGTTTTGGAGGGTTGATTATGAGTCACATTTTAAATCCCAGATAAAACCTTCTGCTGAAATGAAAAAAAGATATGAGCTCCGATAAAGGAACCTGAAATACCCGAGCCCTTTCTTCTCATAGATGCAAATGGAAGACTTTTCATAAAGCTTGGCTCCAATCTCATGAATCACAGAGAATACATTAAAAAGCCTCTGATTAGGCGCTAAATCCAATGAGCTGTGTCATCAGTGTCTTATGAAAGCGCCACTTTCAAAGACTGGCAAAGACGCACTGTGATACGGCCAAATAAAAGATAATTCAATAAAGGAAGCTATGAAGCATTTTAGGTGGTGGGTGATCAGGAGCAGCAGGTTGTATTTAATAAAACAGGGTCAACAGCAGACTGCACGCATGCACACACGAGCGTGGACACATGCACCTCCCACACATGCATGCTCAAAAATGATAGCCTCCACCCTGTGGGTGAATGCAGACATCTAATGCAGCACACTACTCTTTGGGTCAAACACACCAGTCCACAGCCGAGAGATTTACAGTGCCTTCACACATGACCTGTGGCCTGTACAGATCAGTTACCCACCTGCCTAATCCTCATGTAAAGGGGCTACAGCAGGGACACCACAGCATGACTCAGTTACACATGTGTAAGGCATGTATAGATTCCTCAACACAGAATATTTTTTTTAACCCCAAAATGCTGAAAAAATCCAAAACAAGCTGGAATGTATGTGAAGTAACTGAAGCTGATATCTGTGAGTCTTTCCTGTACAGAGGAGGTTTGTTTACAATGAATCTGTGTTCTAAAATAAGCAGTAGGTGGGTGATGTGATTTGTATAACAGCTTTTACAAATCAGATGTTTTCATTTACTAGTAATCCAGCTACAGGTGGAAAAATTGGATGAAAATTTGTTTTTTGTTCCTTTTGTTTCACTTCTTTGAGATTGCTCTTACTGAAGTGCATTAATAAAATATTTTCCCTGCCAACTTCAGACTCTGCCTTGTTAATCTTTTTTTCTGATATTTTGAAATTCAGTTTTTCCAATTTGGAACAATGACACGCTGTGCAAGAAACAGGATTGCCTGAGGTATTATTGCAGATAATGAAATATACAGTGGCTGCATGAATATAAACATTTGTTCACAGCAACAACAGTTGTCAACAAGCAACAAGTCATTTCGCCCTTTTACAGTTTGCCGTCTTCACAAGTCACTTTCTTCATCTTCCTTGCAAATTTTTCAATTTGCTCTGTAATTTTTCAAAAGCAGTTTCCACAGAACAAACATTAGTTCCAATAATTCTCCGAAATCCTGAAGGAGCTGGGTAATCATGTTTGGCTTTTCAGCTCAGCGGTGTCACTGAGGATGTACTTGGAGAATATCTTCTTTCTGCGTTTCCTCAGTGAGACATAACACAGACACTGAGAAAGCATGGTAATCTTTTCTCATGGATCTGAAATCCACACCGTCTTAAACTAACATCCATAATCTCACTCGCTGCAGTCATACTTCATTAGCCCAACAACACAAGTTAAAACCCATTTTTCCTAGCTGGAGTTAAGCACTCTTTAGTCTCTGTCTGGACTTTGAAGCTCAACCTGGATAAGAAAGGACACTTACATTTACCCAGATCATTCCTCATTTATTATAAAAACAAAACTTCACTTTTCTCTTTAATAGAGTGCTGACAACATGCAGTACAGCCATAACTCATTTAAAGTTAAACAAAAGGTTTAAAAAAAAAAAAAAGCATCTTTCCCAGCCAAAATCTTTCCTTATCGAGGACATGCTCAGCCGTGTGGATAGTGTGAGAAGTGATGAGTGTTATCTGCAGCGAAGCATCCACATTTGACGAGTGTTATGCTGCGAACTTGTGTGACCAAATGGCTGGCCTGTCTAATGAAACATCTGCTTCCCATCTCATCCTGTAACATCTGAGAACGAGAGAGATACTTTTCTGCACTGCTATCTTTAACTTTGACTTTCCACTGTCCTCACTTAGATCTTTCACTTTCTGCTACTTCTCTCCTTTGCAGAAACAATGAATCACTTTTTTGACTTTCTTCTTGTTTCAGAGTGTTTTCTTTCACACTGTTCAGCTTCCATATGGTAAGTGTTCAATTCAGTGGAGACCGGGAAGGCTGTAATTACAACCTTGTGATCTTTCTAAGTTATCACCCTTTAGCAGAAACAACAGTGGCGGTGGGGGCTGGGTGCTCTTTGACAGTTGCTGGGTTAAATATTTCAGCGCACAAAAAAGGAATGGAAAAGGAATTCAGCTTCACTTGAGATGAGGAGACCTGGAAATCTCCAAAGGACAGTTATTTAGGAAAATAAAAGTGAAAGCATAAACAAATACATTGGCAAATCTCTCGTTTTTCCATAATCCTTGTTAAAAGTAAATACTTTCATATGTCTCTGTCTATGGAGCTCACACAGAAACTGAAAAGAGGAAATCAAAACTGTTATGAATTTTCATGACAGTGAATTTATTACTGCTAAAGGTTAACTTTCTGCGACTGAGCGTTTGGACTTCATATTGAATAACAAAGCCGGAGGGCAGCAGAGCCAAATGGTTGTCCATTCTGGTGAAGGAGGCGAACTGTGGAGCTGGATCTTTGTCTTCTCTTGTGGGTGTGTGAGCCAAAGTTAAAACCCTATTTAACCTGCCCTGTAAGCTCTTTTTGATTTTTTTTCTTTTAAAGCTTTTATTCTTTTCCCCCTCTCCTTCCTCCATCACTCACTTCTCCTGTGCACGCAGACATTTCCAGAAGGTACTTAGCCCAAGGCCTCAGGTAAAACACAAAGAAAAAAAAAGCAAAACTTTGAAGACTTCCATCTTTCAAGTGAGGAATTGTTTCTCATCTTAACATCAAAGAGGATGAAAGTTGCCACAGAGGACACCAAGGCCATCTCAGTTGAATCACGGGACCTCAGGGTTTTGAATCAAGATGGCTATGCTGCTCATTTCTGATCATTTGCGATCTTTGTAAACTTTCTAAAACTTCCACTACTTGACCTTGAAAAGTATCAAAGTGTTGCTAAAACTCACAGATTTTCTGCTTTAGTCTCATCTTGTTGAGGTTCTGACTATACAGTGACTTATAATCTTCTGGTTTCGCTCTTGCCTCGCCCCCAGAATGCATCATAAGGCATCCTGCAGTTCAACACTTCTCTCAGCGGATGAATTGATTTGAATTTCACACCGCCTCGAGCCTCAACATTCAGATATTAAACACATATCTCAGATACTCAGATATGTCTTGCTGTCAAAACAGGCTGGGTCGGCAACACTTACTTATAAATCAGAAACATTGTAATCTATTGTGACTGGAACTTGTGAATGCTCTCTCTATCTGTCTGACACACACAGATGCTCTTCCACTCTTTTAATCTTTTCAGACGCACCAACTGACTTAAGCCCACAGAGCTTGTCTTTGTGTTGGTGTAAAGAAAACTTCAAAGGCAGTTAAAAATCACAGAGAGGTTACAGAGAGGGCCCTAACCTCTGACTGCAGGCGACTGCATAAAGACATTGCCTGCAAAATGATAAAAATCTTAATTGGACTTAACTGCTACTTACTATGTTTCACTTGCTGAAAGATAAAACAGTGGACCTTACCGACTACAGACAGAAGAAAGGATGAAAAAGCAGATAATGTTAAGTGGTTTGCATTTATTTACTCTGAAGCGAGAGCACTAAAAATGCCCAATTTTTTCATTTGGAACCAGTTTGTTGTCATCTTTTAAAAAGGACACTGACATTTGGATGGTGACAACAATTCATTAACTTCTATTTAAATCCCCTGTTAGGAAATTATCCCATTAAGTCTTGTGTATGTTTGGGTTAAGAGCCACTTGCATTAATGGTGTTATTCAATATTAAAGCATTCATCAGACAATCCCGAGTCAGCGCAATGCATACTGATGAACGAGTTAAGATATAATTAAACCCCTAATTATATTATTCAGCACCTCAGGTATTAACATTGACGTACTAACCTATCCAACTCCCTGCATACAAACTGTAATATTTAATAGTCACAAGATATCAGCATAAATTAAACATCCCATTTTTCATCAGCTATTTGATGCCTTGACTTGACAGCGCTCCTGTTCGGATTACTGGGTGACAGATTTTTACATGCTGATATACTGAATACAAAAGGTCCCTCACAGCAGAGTTTTACTGCAAATGTTAAAACAGTTTGTCACTATTTAAACAATGTGGGTTTTTCTATGTAGACTTTTAAATTATGTGTGGATTCATTTCTATAATCTCGAGTTCTTTCAATTAATATTCAATGTCGATGAGTCACTGTTATACAGCTGGTGACCCACTGAAGTGTATTTAATCATGTCGGCTGCAGAAAATGACTTCTGTGTATCACTGGAGTGCTATGTGTGTGCTAATACGCATTGTATTTCATTCAATCCATAAAAGCAGCCATTGGTAATTGTTTAGAAATGTTTTAGTGCTCAACAAGAGAACAAAGCCTCGGCTTGTATCTACTTGATGAGGGCTCACTCATGGACAACGTGAACATAACTGTTTAAATCCAGTTCAAAGTATAATAATGACAGCTGAATGTGGGTTAGACAAGCTTCAAGAGCACAAAGGGATGAGCTGCAGTGATATGAGATTCAGTCTCACATGGGCCAAAGACAAAGCAAAGCTTTTGTACAAACCAGCAACGGTTAGGGGGTCTTATTAAAAAGCGTAACCAAAACATAAAAGTGGAAAAGTAAGCAGCGAATGTGTGTTTTAAACAAAAGCAGTGTGAGAGAACAATAAGCTAATCAGTGGAGGAAATTATGGCTTATGGCTTTACGTCAGTCCGGGAAGTGCGTAATGCTGGGAACACATCCAGTTCGCTGTCTCTATTATGATTCACAATGAGCTGCGAATAATTCATCTGCTTCACAAAGACCCAGCCCAATCTTTGACCAGTAAGAAACACTGAACCGAAATCCACTACTTAATTGCGAAGGTGTTGGAATGACAGGAACATGGGTTTTAGGAACATTTAATTAAAATTTTTTTTAGTCTTTGCCATACACACAGATGTTCACCGTGCCCTAAAGGGCCACTCCATAAACTTTTAACTTAAATCCTATCATCCTACTTTACAGGATTAACCTTAATCCTATCATTTGACTGCAAGGACATATGAAACTAGTAACATTAAATTTCCAAATCTGCTAAACCTCATAGGCTCCTTAAAAACTTCAGGAGCCAAGTGCATTATCTGACAGTGAGCAGAGTTCGTGGTAAACTAAGTCTAAGCCTCTATTACCTCAAAACCTTTTGGCTCACCTACAAAAGAGAGCATTCTGAAACAAGAGCCATATCCATAATAATCACACAACCAAGAAAATAATCTTTTCTCTTGTTTTTTTTTTTGTTTTTTTTTTGCTCACAGAAATACAGCTACATGCTAAAATGTGATAATTACTGGCCACATTTGAGATTGTGACTATGCCTTCTTGCCTTAGGGGGTCTTATTAAAAAGCGTAACCAAAACATAAAAGTGGAAAAGTAAGCAGCGAATGTGTGTTTTAAACAAAAGCAGTTTGAGAGAACAATAAGCTAATATTTAGCACCCCCAGTATTTAGCACCAGTTGTTTTGATTGAATTGTTGAGCTAATATAAAGACAAATCAATGGTTAAAGCCACCCTTATGCAATATAGAAGTTTCCTTTATTGGCTTTTGTTTTTTCTAACAGTACGGGATTCATTGTTTTTATAAACCTGTCACTTAGCTCCTCTCTTGGAATAGAGCTGGAGGTTAAATTCATTACAATAGAATGCAATGCAGTAATGCTTGGAACAATAATTTGACCGTAAACAAACATGTGCTATTTTTTCTGCTATATAATTGAACATTTTTCCTGGTAAAAGTAAAGCCAACATTTAAGATTGACAGGACATCCCCAGTAACTACCGTGAGATGTTCAGTCAACTGCTTTCCAGCAACTGAGACGAAGTAAAATTCAAGACTTTCTGTCATAGAAAGAATTGTGCTGCAATCCTGTCTGAGCAGGGTCATACTCTCCTTCTATCATACCAGCCTCACCTTGGCACAGGTGTCAGAGAGCTGCCTGCAGCTGAAAATAACCCTTGCAGAGCAGCTGTCAGATGACAACAGGTATTAATGTGAAAACCTGACACTGAGGGAAATCATACCTCTAAAAAAGTACAGTAGTTGTTTTGTAACAGATTTTTTTTTAAATGAAAATTTTATGCTGTACAAGAATCAGATTAAATCCAAAAAGAAGTTTAAAAAAACCAACACCTTCTTCCTCCTGTTTCCTCTTCTTAATTAGTATGGTAAACCAATACTTATTGGTACTACAGAGAGAACAAAAGATTTTGTCAGATAACTATGGCATTTAATACTTTAACACTTTTTAGTACTTTCTTAGTTAGTGTATTGTAAGAATTGCACTTGTTGCCTGGATTATGTGTAATACTCAGGCATTAAAGCTAGTGTAGAAATGTCTATATACTATACTTTATAATCAAGGCAACCAATAAGTCGTAGTTTCTTGAAGGTATAATACTTAACATCAAGCTCCACACATTAATTAATTTACAATTAATTTTTTCATTAACTGGTAATAAGGAAATAATAACTGTCTTATTAAAATATGATGAACATATATAGCATCATTAACAAGTTAGACTACATAACATATTCATAAGTAAGCTTGTTTTGGCTGCCTCCTTATTTGTCTTATTTGCAAGGTACACCATGGTATGGTTTATACACCATATGCATATGCAACCATCCTCAAGATTTAGTCTCTCCTGGTCTAAAATTTGGGCTCTTTCATGTGTTACGTGAATGTGTTAACCACTACACTATAGAGCCACAGCATAAATAGCTAACAAAAAATAAAAACAAAAAAAAAGACTGTTAGGAGACATTGATAAGATTTGTTATAACTGTTTCTAAAAGCATTACACACACTTTAACAGGGTAAAACAAACTTATACAACTTGCTATTGTTAGAGTATGACTAATGTTTTTTTGTTACTAATATTAATACATGTTGTATTATTAAAGTTTTTTTGACTTTCACTTAAAAAGTGGTAGAAATTGAACTAAATGATAAGTTGACCCCTTGAAAATAAGGGAGCAACCAAAAATAGATTCTTCTATTATACATCCTTTGGTTGTTAACTATGCTTTTTTTTGTTACCATATCTCTGGTGGTTAGGAGTTATGGTTATTAAGCAAATTTAATTAATTATACCGTCTGCTGCTTCATGTTGGTGC
Organism: Tylochromis polylepis; assembly: GCA_015107715.1. NCBI lineage: Eukaryota > Metazoa > Chordata > Actinopteri > Cichliformes > Cichlidae > Tylochromis > Tylochromis polylepis. Next base: position 4,456 of record VVHJ01002358.1, on the reverse strand, counting down.
AGACTTTTTAAAGTTAAACACAAATAAAAACAAATAAAATACTTAATTGGAAAACTTTTTATTGTTATTAATTGTAATTAATATATCCATTTTGTTGATAATCTGGGTGGGGCTTTTGTTTGTTTGTTTTCCAAAATACATGTGCTGTAGAAAGCGTTTGTAGGTATATTTAACTGAATTCACACTCCTGTCTTTAAGTATGACAACATATCAGTTTGGTTGAAATTCCCATACCCATGTTCACAGGAATGCTAATGTAATTATTGTTTTAACAAAGACCTTGAACATGATTAATCACTACAAAACTCTTAGTTGTTGTGGCCCATTGCTAGGTAGACTTTAACATGGAAACCAGTGTACAAGTCTAAATGCAACCTAACTGAATTAACCATAAAATATTATGCAAAATAATGACTGAAAATTAAGTATTTAGCACTTGGAGATAAATTATCTGAATTTCAGGAGCAGGACCACACCTCCAAACACGCCCCTTCCGGGTCTTATCTATATATGACCCCCCAGTTCTACAAGCTGTTCGTTCTCGTTTTCTGCCAGGCCCAGAAGCCGCCGCCAGTCCCCATCGAGGCCTTCCCCAAACCGCAGCTCAATTCTTATTTAAGCCATTCGCCTTTATCTACTAAAAACGCTGCCAAACCTAAAATGAGGACATGGGCCCAGCTAGTGAAAAGCAATATTAAACTGTAAAAAGTACTAACTGCTTGCTGTTCATGTTTTTCTTCTCAAAAGCATCAGCACATACTGTTCACAACTACAGTCACAGAAAATGCTACATTACTGCAGATAATATCCTGTATTTTTAGAGCAATTTGTTTCATGGTTGCACCAGATGTACAGTTTGATTGTTTTTTCACATTCAGCTCTTTTAGCGTTAGCTAACTAAGCATAAAATATAGACTGAAAGGGATAGAGAGAAACAATATTGTTCGCTTTGTTTATCTACAATATATTATTTCCTCTCTGATTCACCTGTCCTGCATTTTTTCTGTTCAGATCTTTCACCTAGTTCATTCACCTGCTGTCTGTTTACTGCTTTGTTCAATGCTACATTATTGCCCTGTTCTGTCTAATAAATCTTTATCATGTGTACCTCAATCCCTTCATTTCCCAAGTCTCTTTCCCCTCTCTTCTTGCTCCATCCCCCTTTCGTTCCACCTCTCCACTTTCCTTTTCCCTTCAATAGCTGCTGTAATGAACCCATAAATTGGAGCAACACAGCGGTGGCTACAGGTCGGGTTTAAGGGGGAGGGGTGGATGTAAGAAGGGAATGAGGTGGGTAGATCTGAGCCTGCCAGAGAAAGGGAGACAGGTAGAAAAAAAGGAGAGAGAGCAAAGTGGGGAGCAGAGCAAGGATTCATTCCTGCAGACAGGGGAAGAGATATGACTACAGTTGGAGAAGAGGCAGACTGCAAGGGGAGAAACTGAAGAGGAAGAGATACAGAGATGGTGGAGGAAGAGAGGGGGTGGGACATTTGAGGAAGGTTTCTCCATAAATTGGTTCAGGAATTAATTTGCACTAAGGTAAGGTATAGCCTTGGAACATGCCATCCCAGTCAGATGAGAGGTCCTGTGGAAGGGAGACTGATCACAATGGCAGCAGATGGTGGAAAAGGCAGAGCTGGTGGTGGTTTTGGGGGTTGGATGAGCGACGGGAGGACAGACGAGTAGTGTATGGTGGAATGACAGAAGTAGAAGAAAATATAACAGAGACAGATGATGCCCAGACAGACGGACACCGAGCTCAAATGTACTGTGAAACTGTACTGTGCCACCTGACTACTGTGATGGCCCCACTGGAATGGCAGACAGTGATGCTGTTGGGTGCTGAATATCATTCGAGTGCAAATACTCATCACTTCGCAGCATTTCTAATTACTCTGGTGGTGCTGGACTAATACATATTGGCAGCACTGTAATATTCATTAGCAGATAAGATTCCACAATGTCTCAACTGCAAATGAAAAAGTTAGCACACGTAATTGTAATTTGTTTTAAATCACAAATAAGCTCGCAAAAGACTTTGGATATGAGCTAATACATTTTCACTCAAGCATAAACTTGAGATTGATAGTTCGGTTAAATGTTTATCCCTGATTTCCTCTGCAAAATAGGCTGCGTGGATGTATTTACTTGCAATTAAAATGCAGATAAAGTGACTTCTTTACTTTATTTTTCTAATATAGCTTATTCATCTTTGAGTTTTCACTCTCATACATGCAGTTTGCTAAGTTTTCACAGTACAGTTGACACCTGAAGCCAATCATACTGAGGGAGACAGGAAGGAACAGGAGGAAGGATGGGTGGAGCGGGAAATGAGTACTCTTGATTGTGGTGCTCAGTTTGCCATGCTGAACGCATTAAGCTGTATGGAGGCAAAACTGTGCTTAATACCATCAAAGCAATCAACACAGGAAGAAAGGCAAATATAAAAATAGCAAAAAAAGACGTAGCATAAGATCAAGCCATGCAAAATATCAAGAACTGCTCACAAGAAACCACGCAAATCAGTAAAATAAGAAAGAAATACATATAATCAGAGCCGATTTTCATAACGAAGGAAAAAGAAAAGACTGTAGAGCTAAAATTGAACAGATAAATAGTGACACAAGCTGCAAAGGTGTCTCATAAAAATGATAATAATAATAATAATAATGACCATACAGAAAGAAAAAAAACAACAACAGCAGGAAGCATTGTATTGAAATATGAAGTCCTCTTGCAGTTACCTGAGCACAGAGTTACCCACAATTCTCCTGAAATCAGAATGTTATTCTTGGAAAAAGCTATTATCGTAAGACAGCTTTGGCTCTCGTTATGTTTGATTCTCAGCATTTCTTGCTATTCCTTGTTGGGTTACACCTGCTCAGGCAAAGGCAACAAGGGGAGCGACAGCATGTTGTGATGCTGGTTGTAGGCATGCTGTCTGAAGTCTCTGCCACCATTGTGCTTGGATCTATCTACTGGTGCTTTACTGCTTCCAGCTGACGTGCTTCAATCAATGCTGTGCCTCATCACTTTATTCCATAGACAGGAGATGCTTAAAATGTGCATTAGTGACTTTAGCTAGCCCCAGTTTATGGCTCTCTTGTGAAGACATTGCATTTGAGTCATACCGCCGTGTATTTTTAAACTCTTTTGAAATGTATTTATTCAGCGCAGGTAAAATCAACCCGTCAATCTTACTTGTCAACACTTCAGCATCTTCAAAGTCTCTTCCAACCCTGTGAATGAGAAACTATTCTGTATGTTCTTTCTTAGGTTGAAAGTGCATTTATGCCTCGGGTAACTGAAAGAGGCATGCATGTTTTTTTTAACACTGACTTCAGTAAGGAGACATTTTAGACTTAGCTCGTTAGCTGATTTTTCTGTCTTTCTTACTTTCGTTACATTTAGTATGTTTATAGAGAATATGCTACTGTATCTTTCAGGACACAGTCATAATGAAAATAATAATATTATTTCAATTAATGTTTCGGGGTAATGCCTATGTTAGCATGAACTGCATAAACATGTTGCATATTGCTATAATGGCTTCTATTAATGCTTTGTCTATTATAGTAAAGAGCAGGCTGGATTGGCAGCACCGCAGTGACCTTTTTTTCTTTCCCTCTACGATGTGGGTTGTCCCTCTCGTCTCCTCCCCTTCTTCCCTTTTCACTCTGACTCATTTATCCAGTGAGCCGTCCTTGAGGCGGTACAGCATTAGGCAGGTTGTTAACACAGGAGAAAAGGGCGTTCAATGTCATGTCACTGTGTCGCAAAGCATGACAGAGCTGGGGACTGGGCCATCTTCCTGAGGAAATAAATACATCGCCATCTTCCTTTTCAGAGTGTAATGGTCTGGATATTACATCTCCTGTGGGGCATTACAATCCACGGACAATAAATCCATCCTACAGAGTGGTGTGTGTATGAGGGTTAGTGTGTACATAGCCTACATGCTACCTTATGACCACAGAATGTCTATGTGCATGTACCTACAAATGTAAATGTGTGCGCATATGTTTCAGTGGGGGGTTTATGTGCACAGTGTGAAGCAATTTGTCCCCTAGAGAGAAATCCACCATCTCTACACTTCGTCAGCTGGAAGCAGCTATGCAGCCGTAAATCTCAATTACACAAACCCTTCCCTTCCCCTTTATCCCTCCCTTCCCCCTCCCTTGCCACAGGTGACAATGGACCAAACTGACTGCTACTGTGACGTTCCAAGGCTTACCATTGGCTTCTGGTTGAGTCTGTGAGGGTACGGCCATGTAGGGGTCCTCCCCTTTGTCTGAACTCATGGGGGGGTCCTTCCGCTCCACCATGCGGCCCCGCCCCAGGGGGCCATCCGCGGCCTCAGGGAGGGCCGAGGTGGGAAGGGAGAGGGTGTGGTGGTGACGGTGGTGATGGTGGCCTGCCGGACACAACACAGGTTAACTGACTCTCATGACAGTCA
>VVHJ01002354.1:0-13885 GCA_015107715.1 Tylochromis polylepis | reverse complement strand
GATCTCCCGCTTTTTTTTTTTTTTTTTTTTAATTCATACCACGCCCCCGCTGCAATGGCTCTGCGCCCCCCACTTTGGGAACCACTGCATTAGGTACACCTGTTCAACTTCTTTTTAACACAAATATCTAAACAGCCAATCACATGGCAACACCTCAGTGCTTTTAGTCATTTAGACATGGTCAAGGTCAATGCTGAATGGGGAAGAAAGGCGGTTTAAGTGACTTTGAATGTGGCATGATTGTTTGTGACGGGCAGGTGTGAGTTTTTTTTAGAAACTGCTGATCTACTGGGATTTTTCCACACAACCATTTCTAGGATTTACAGAGAATGGTCCGAAATAGAAAATATACAGTGATTGTCAGTTTTCTGCTAAGAACAGGAAACTGAGGCTACAGTTCAAACAGGCTCACTAAAATTGGACAACAGAAGACTGGGAAAATCTTCCCTGATCCATAGAGTCTTGATTTCTGCTGCGACTTTCAGATGGTAGTTCAGAATTTGGCATGAACATTATGAAATCATGCATCCATCCTGCGATGTATCACTATTCAGGCTTGTGGTGGTGGTGTAATGGTATGGAGGATATTGGCACACTTTAGGCCCCTTAGTACCAGCCAAACACTGAACTCCACAGCCTACCTGAGTAATATAGTAAACAGTGGGGCTTATGACTGCCGTTTCCAACAGAATAATCCAACAGAGGACCTTTGGGCTGTGGTGGAACGTGGGATTTGCATCATCTGCTATGTGATGCTATCATGTGAATATGGACCAAAATCTCTGAGGAATTTTAGACAGCTCTGAACGCAAAAGGGGGTCTGACCTGGTATTAGCAAGGTGTGCCTAATGAATGGGCCAGTAAGTGTATGTACTACAACCTTGAAGTTACCGAGTGGGGTCATTTATGACCTCAGCTGTATATTTATATGTGCCAATGTGTTACTTTACTAAAATACTAGCCTTGTTGACATTTCCCAATAGTAAGTCTCTAGTGATGATGAGATATGATCAACATGTTTTCTGTTCCACTCAGGACTCACTTTGCTTTAACAATGAAGTTATATGTGTCGTTCCAGTGAGCAAGCAGGTCAGTGGCCTCTTCATCGTAGACGCGTATGTTGTGATAACTGAATGTGCCTGGAAAGAAGTTGTCTATTTCTCGGGTTACATTGAGGATATAGGCCACCCTGGGGAGGAAAGATAACATGAACTCATCAACAGCATTCTTTCTTGCTTAAATCATAATGAAAATATGTTTTCTGTGTGGATATCTGAGCTTCTCTATTATCTAAAATAAATCACCCTGTCTCTTGCAGCTCTTCCAAATTAGATGCATTCCATTCAGAGCCCTAAAAAACAAAATGAGAGAAAATAATGTTTAGACTGGGTATATTTTCAAATCTTCGGGAGACTGTTCTTTCTCCAAAACAATTATTTTAAAGGCAAGATTACTTAAACATTAATGTTCCTTTGGGGTAGAACAGAAAGGGAATCATTTTATCTCAGCTACTTTACTTTATGTAATGTAAGAGACAGCATTAGTTTTCCCACCAGGTAGACGTGGTCAAAGATGAGGGTGGCTTTGTCCATCTGACCCAGGATCAACAGCATCTCATTGTCAATGAACTCTTTGTATTCCTTAAGGTTGCAGTTCATGTGTTGCTCCAACTCTGTACGGATCTGAACAAAAACACACAGCATGATTATGTGTGAAGGGTTTGGCAATAAACATACATATAAATGATCTCTTTGCACAAGTTAGTGCATTGATTTTTATTTCATCAAGTGACCTACAAAAACAAAGGATAGAGGCTATTCAAAACATCTTTTAGCTTGCAAGTTGGACAGTCAAAATCTGACATTAAGAAATGGCAGTTAAAGCAATAATATTGAGGTGTTGACAACATCCGGAAGACTATTAATACTTTCAGATACAACTGCCCATCTGCTGGGTGAAACCTGAGCAAAATATTGACCTCCATTTAACTGCAAAGGAGCTGCAGAATGGTTTGGCTGACACATGAGTGACACTGCACCTCTCCATTCTGCAGCAATGATGCAGAAACAGGATCTGCATCTAAAAAGGAAATCCTACCTGCAATCTCATCACAGAAGACTAAAGTGTGCTATGCAATGCTTGGGTAAGCCTAATTCACTGTGTCCGTTTGTTGATGAAGAGACTACAGTGACCAAATTTAAGTAAAAAAAACAAATTCAAACTTGAGCTCAACATGCACAAAGTGTATGGGGTGGCATTCAGAGTTCTCTAAATGCTAACCAAAAAATAGAAAATAAAAAAATCTGCAGGGAGACATTATGCACAAGCAAATGTCTCAGAACATTATTACTATTCTGCAAGGAAGAGTGGGTAAAAAGTGAGTAAAATCCTAAATCAAGAATAGAAAAAGTAAATGGGGTAAAGAGGGGTTAGTAACGACTGACTTGGTAGGCCAAATGCTACAATTTAAGTTCACGAGAAAAAAAGTAGGATGCATGTTTAGATGTTCGCTTAGTAGTTCTTTTCACTTCTAAATCAAGAATTTTGCACAGGCGTGCCCAAGTATTTCCATAAATAATGAGAAATCTTTAAGGCATAAAATTTAAAGGAAGCCTGTCAAAACTAAACCACAAGCAATGGAAAGTAAAGGACTTTTTTTTTAAACCTGTTTGGAGGTGACGTTCTCAAGGTCCTGGCACGTCATGATGCTTCTGAGTTTTGCTTTAATAAGGCACTCTGTCCTCTCTCTCTCTGAAGGCCTACAAAAGATGACGTCTCATTAAACTCTCAGCACTTGTTAAAGATAACTACTCCCAAAAAATCTGAAGCCATTTCAACAAAAGCTTAAGTTGGACTGCGTTTACTGACTTGTCGACAAACATGGTGGGTGAATCTGGTCGTGTGGTCTCCAGGTCCTTCATGGCGTTCCACTCGTTGATGCAGCTCTGGTCTGAAGCAATGCAGCTCTCGTAGTAGCCCATCCAGGTGAGAGCCATTCCTCCAGGGAAGTAGTTATACCTGCGTGACACCTCACATGCTTTGTGCAGCACCTGTAGGGCTGACCTAGGTGGTTGTTGAATAGGAAAATAAAGAACTGACAGTTTGATTCTCTTTAATGATGAAAACAATAATAAAAAATAAAAATCACATGATTGTGTTGTTTACGGTTTGGCCTTATGCACTTTTGTGCACATCTGTCATTATGCCAGTAGGTGGCAGATTGAGCACTGCCTCAGCCTGCACCATTGCAGCAGAGTCTGTCTATTAGGGGATTTATTGTTGTGTCATGTTGTGCCATGAAAGTGAACTGTTGCAGCCAGCCACTGTGACTCCGGAGATTGGTCATTACTCACCACATAGCCTGCACTGACACGGGTTTGAAGACATGAGTCCGACCTGCCGTGTTCACAGTAAAACCCCTGAGGAGCAAATAAAACAGATGGTTACTATGTGTTCATCTAAAGTGCCAAGGATAGATGCAGTGTTGGGTTAAAAAAAAAGAAAGAAAGAAAGAAAGAAAAAAAGCAACGCGATAATGCGCCAGCTGTGGTCGCTGTCCTTAAAACAAGGGTCATTAAAGCCAGAATTAAAAAAAAAAAAAACAACTCACCCATCTCCATCCAGGTGGATCTTTGTATCGCTCCACAGAGGTAGCACCATGCCAATCGAACAGCTTTTGCTGGAAAAGTAGAATTAAAAAGGCAAAAATGGGGGAATAAAAGAACAATCTCTACAAGGACTTTTCTCAAAGAACAAAAAACACTTCCTACAGCTGTTATAAGAAAAAAAAAAATACAAGAAATTTATATTTCGTTTAAAACTACTAGCTTCACAGGTAACTCAATGCCTCCAACAGAGAAATAGCAACATTTAAATGTCAGCTGTTTTAAGGTACAAAGATTTGATCTTGTGTGCTGCTAGAAACGAGGAAATAGTTTAAGCTTCAGTCAGAGTGGTGCAGGTGAGTGTCATCTACATTCATAAGTACATATTGTATAAATCATTTCATCTATCTTGTCTACAATAAACACAAAGTAAATAAAAATATCCAGTCTTAAATGGAGCCTAGCCTTTAAGAATATTAAACTCTACATATTTTACCAGTCTTTGTTGGTGAAGTCGATTCCCAGAAGGATGTTCTCCTCTGTGTCTTGTCGCCCACTGGTGTACACCACCACCATGTACCGCACACGATCTGACCATGCACTCTCCAGCCGCACCGCCTGCACAAGACACAAACAGTGGAATTCAAAGTGTATCATGCAGGGTATAATATTTTAAAACACTAATTTGAGTATTTCTATAAGAATTAACATGTTAACACTGTGTTAACTGCCTTCACACAGGCAGAAAACTTCAATTGCACATAACAGCTAATGCACAGGAGAAGCAAGAAAATTCTGGTAAATTGCTTTTCTGTCCAACAAAGTGTCACACGCTTGATAGATGGAGTAGCCGAGTGCTCAGGATGTGTGTGGGCACATAGGTGGTAAACATAAAGTGGGTAACACATACACCCCTATGCTATGGAAACTTGTTGTAATGCTCTCCTGAGTATGTTCAAACCTGCCCTCATGAGCTAATAATTACAGTGAGCAAATAAGCATCCTGATTACACAATAAAATGCATTCTGGAGGGTTTGTTAGTCACCGGCCTCAGTGTGTGTGTGTGTGTGTGTGTGTGCGCGCGCGCGCATGTTTCCATCTCGATGTATGAACAGATTTAAGCTGTCTCTTACCAGTTTGATTCTGTCCTCTGATCGAAGAATGTTTATCATCACCTGCAGGTGTTGAGGTAAGTCACCTGTTGAGGTGGTGACAGTTATTATAAATCTTCATCACCATACACACATTTGTAGTTTGAAAACAATGAGTGAGACCTTTAATAAGCCTTTTATTCTCCTTAAAGTCACTGCTGCAGGATACTGAAGGTATGTGAAATAAGGCTGCTCCCTAGTGTTTAACACCAAGGCCAAAACTAATACCTGCTCCTGGAAAAACTAACAGATCACCAGCTCAGTGATTCTTATCAGCTGACAAAATGTGAACTGACAATAAAATTGCATGTGCAAATGTATCTAACCACAACAACTCAAGAACTTGTCTTGGCTCCTTTTATATCACTCAGTGCTCTATCTGCCAAGACATGTCAGTGGAGCTGGATAATAAAACAGGGTGTGGAGATGGACCAGCCAGCTATTTTGAAATATGTCACAACAGGTCAGCAAAAACAAACTGACATCCTGACTGGTTTAACTTACAGATACTGGCATGAGACAGAAAGTAAAAGACTGTCTGGCTGTGTTACTTCATATCTCTGCTCTCATTTTTGGACCAGGTTTGAAAACTTAGACATTATATTTCAAACCTATAAATAAAAAAAAGGAGGATAAACACTATATTGAAGGTATTCTAAAGCTCCTCCACCAAGTTATTGTTTGCAGTGCTAAAACACTACTCTGAATTTATTTGACAGATACGATTTATGCTTTGGGTTCACACTTCATAGCTGCTAGAAAAAAAAATCCTCAGAAAAGCATCCATACACTGTGGATCAAAGTCAAGTGAGTTCCTAATAATAACAGCTGTAAGTTACCAGAGTCATACTCAACACATAAATGCACTGAATTAATTGTTTTTTGAGTCTGGTTTAAACTAGTTCAACTGAAAGTCTTCACTTAAACTACTGAGCCTGGAGATAAGTTAACATCAACAACCAAACAGCTCACTTGTATGTAAAGGAAACACCTGTGAAGGCAGTTTTCTTCAATTGTAACATAAAAAGTCAAACATGTCACAGCCACATAAATATTGTCTCTCAGATTGCAGAGCATTGTATTTTTAAACGTCATGGTTATTTCCACAAAACTGGCTGATGAGACAAAAATATTTTATTCCTACTGAGCAGTAGTTCTTCTCTTTAAGTCGCACATTTTTTATGAATCCCTCTCACTGTTCTGCACTTTTTTTTTCTTTTTTTTTTTACTTAAAGTTACTGGGAAATTACACAGGTATTTCCATAGCAAAATGTATTTGAGGACAAAGTAGGACCTTCAAATATGTGGGTTACCTGACAAAGTGGCTGGCAGAATAGACGAAGCTGCCACCCGCACCCAGCACTTGCCAAATGACTTGGCAGCGCTTCATCTGTTGGCCAGTGCTAAACACCCATCATGCCACTGGACTGACTGGTAAGTCTTATGTCTTTAAAGCTATAATTGTGGTTTCAAAAGTGATTAAAGATACATGCAAGTTCATTTCAACTTGTCATGAAACCTCTGACTTGAATCAATACAAAATCAATTACAGATAAATCACCAGTTTAAGTTCAAACAGGCCTCACAGGAGAGTAACCATAAATGAGACTTAAAGTAATTTGCATAATTCTTCCATTTCTACAATATCCAAATTCCATTATTCTATTGCAATATCATGGCATTGTGCCATTAATTTACACAAAGAACCCACAAACTCGGTTTCACATAAAAAAATTAAACCTGAATGCTTTTTGTTATCTCACTTGAGCTAAAATGATGAAATAAACTGCCAAACAAAGTCACAAAAGGGAAATCTGAGTAAAAGTGTTTATAGTTACTCAAGTAAAGTTAGCACAAGCAAACTAATTCAAACCATAAGGCCCTCCTTTAATCGTCAGCAGAAGTTTTGTCCACAGTGCTAACATACGCTGGATTTAAGCACTAATCTCCTTAAGCTACACGTCTGGAACATGCTTATCAACGACGCAGCCTCCATCCTCCACACCTCAGCCGCAAACATCTGCTGCAGTGTTAGGGAGTGCACCAGATAACCTGGATGAAAAGTCTAATGAAGAGATTCACAAGCTCATGAGTTCAGCTTGGGTGAATGATGTGGGTATCGTAGTGTCTCACCTGCATGTTTGTGATGAGGATGTGCTTTCTGGCCCTGGTGACTGCTTCCCTGTTGCAGAAAGAGAGCAGCACCCTTCACCATGAAGAAGCTCTCACTCAGGCTGCAAACAAATGAGAGGAAAGTCAGGGGTTATATGTCTTTAGAAAAGACACACTGTACGTAAACCACAACTCAGCAGAGCAACAGCTCAGCACCATCACTTCAGCTTGTTCTTTGGAAAACTCAACCAAACAGTGGGACACGAGACAAATGAAATTTTTAGTTTTTACAGGATGCTTCTGTTCAGTTGGAAACATCCAACGAGATGACAATAAATCCCGGCTGTCTGCTGCAGACAAATTACCTCAACAGCTGAGTGGAAAAGCCCAGCTGCCACGTTACAGGGCCAGACGTCAGGTCTGCAGCCGCCATGAATCAAGCTTTGATCCTGAATGCTTACCACGTCTTTTTTCTGCTGCATGGGCTGCACTCAGATTTGACTTGTCAGGACTCCGCTGGCTTGGTATAATGCAGCACAGGCCCAAATAACTGACCAAAGCGCTGCAAACAGCTGCAGTTAACTTCCACAAAGACCAAAAAGCAGCAATTACTACATCACACCTGCTTGTAAAACTCCATGAGTTTTTCAGGTTAGGCTTTGGACGTGTCAACAGATGACACAAGTAAGGAGGTGCATTAAAAAGAAGTGAGGCGTTTCCTCTGGGCTGAATTCAATCATTCCATTTCACTGAAAAACAATGTCAACGCATTCATAAATCTACAGTACCTGGCAGGTGCGTGGAACACACGCATCACGTATTCTGTGTGTGCAGTCTGGCAAACCAGGACATCTTTAAAAAAAAAAAGTACAGAGCAGCAACAAAACAAAATCCTAACATGTACTGAAGAAGCGCCTGCCTGTAAATATGGCTATCGGGAAATCACTGTTTTCAGGTAGTGTGAGCTTAGAAAGCAACACTGGCATCAGTTTATGATTATGAAAGAAAAGAAATAATATTTTGCATCCCAAGTTTGCGTGAGTTTAATGAAAAGAATTGGCATGAAATCACACTTCCAGGGGAAACTGCTGATTACTGCAGTGGCTCCTAAGGTTGCCTCAGAGAAAAACTCAAATATGAATTATTATCATAAATGTCCTCATCTAAATTAAATCAACTACAACACATTTTTATATCCAGCTCTGGAATTTTTCTCCCAACCAGCCCTCTCTGATCATACTTTCAAAACCCACATACACAAGAGCAGGCCTGGCTCAAAACAGATGATTTTGTGGGAACAAAGGATTTCGTTTTGTACACCTCACAATAAATTCCGGCCGCCCCCAGCAGCACAGCAAAAAAGTTTCAGTGACAAAGTATGGGGGTGGACACCTCTCAACAACAGCTTTTTGTCTCACTTTGGAGGATTTTTGTTTCACTGTGTTCTCTGCTTGGGATTTATTACACTGTCAGGAAGGTCTACTGTCAGGGAACAACTGTATGTGCCAAAAGTGGCAATACCAAGAGCAAGAGCAGAGCAACAGCCCCATTATTGCTCAGCGATTTGCACAAAATCCATGCTGCTTTCATTTTTTAAGTTTTAATCCAACTGTAAGTTCACTGATCTTAACCTGTGATACCTGATAACTTGAAGGAAAAAACCAAAACAAAAAACCAAAAGTGCACTCTGGTGAAATTTGAGAGTCTGTGAAACTTGTCCTTGTGTAAAATCAAGAGCTGTCCCGCAACTTCATGATCACACTCAGACATCCCAATTGAACCTACTGTCTCTTACCCTGCAGCACCCTGCTATCAGCTTTTCCACAAACACTATGGCTAAAAATACATCTGGTATCAAAGCAAAACAAAAAAACAAAAGACTATGACAGAAAAGCTTGCCAGATAGCTGAAATGATTCAGCTAGATTGTGGAGTGCTGTACCCATACCTCATTTACATAAATACACAAAGGATCAGATCACAGTGAAAAAGTCACAGGAGCACAGCTACTAACAGAAAGATGGTAAATCCAAGATTTTAGACTCTGATAACTCCTTTTAACTGAGGTTCATTATCTCATATCAGCAGGAAAAAAAAATTCTGAAATAGATTTAGTCTGCTGACCTGAAAAGACGCCACGGCATGTGTTAGAATATAACCCAGCCAATCTTCAACAACTTATACTGACAGATTTAATTAAAAGTTGGAATATACCAAGTTGTTTCAAAAACCAATCAAAAGTCTAACTGCTATCATATCAGTGAAGGATCTCGTTCTTAGCTGTTCAAATCCCATTTAGAAATTAAACTTAACTTACATGCGGTTTATCTCACTCTGGGTCAACACTGCATTCTTCACAAAATAAGGTAGCATCTTCATCATGGCCTCCTCAATGGCTTCTACAACCAGATACATCCTGTTAACCTGAACCAGACGCAGGCCTCTCCTGCACGAGGTAACCCCTCTTGGTCAGCCTCCAGAAACAGCGAAGGAGCAAAGCAAGAGAAGAATGGTGGCTACAGCACTCTTGAGTGACAGACTGACTGACAGCCTGTACTCATCTGCGCTGCTCAGTAGAGAAGTGCCGCCTGTTCAGATGCCACTCCCTCCATTTCACCTCCTCCTCCCTCGTGTGAGCGTCTCTTTGTGCAAGTCAGCCTTCTTCCTGCAGGGACATAGTGCAGCCTCCACCCGCTGCCTCAGGCGCACACAACCAGTCTCCCTTGTCTCCCAGTCTGTCCTGTCTGCATTGCACACTTTTGCACTGTTATACTGAACTCTGTTACAATTGAGATATTCCAGTATCCCTCAAGATAAAGATCTCCCCTCCCTCCAGGATGAACTCTGTGTCAGCTGAGAATGACAAAGTTAAAGAGAGGTGGTTTCATCCTTAGCTAATGCAAAACATTTATCTCCAGGAGGTTGTGTTGCTAAAACCATCTCTGCAAAACACAAGAAAAGCAGGGGAAAAGCAAAACCACTCAAAAGACAAAAAAGCAGACTGAGGAATTTTGGCCTGAAACTCCCTAATGGGATGTCTCCATGCCACATTATGGGTCAACAGAATCCAAGGTAGTTCCTCCAGGCTGCTTGACACATGGGCCAAGCATGGCTGGATAGGACAGTAAGAACTGGCAACGTCCCAGAACTCCTAAATCTCATTATACGCAGGCTTATAAGGGAGGGATTATCTTGTTTCTTTCCTTAAAGTGGCCAGCGCTGGTTCTCACTCATTCACATGAACCACAAACAAACAACATTGTGTTATATTGTTGCAGATTACAGGAGGTTAAAACAAGCATATCCTCTATGTCTAATATGTCAGCAAGGACTGTTGCTTTTAAATGCAGGTAAGGAAGGGAAAATATGGAACTGAAATAAAATACAATCAGGCCATTGTAGTTCACAACAATTGACGAAACGTGCAGATGTGTGGTAGCCACATGGTAGCCTAGGCTATAACTTTCCTTTGCACTTTCTCTTTCTCACCAAGCATTTAACCCCCCTCACAGATACAATGAAGCGGCACAACTCTGTTAATCTGAGAGGATTGGCTAACAGACACTAACAATAGCTCTGCGGCACGGATAACAAGATAGCCCTCCTTTTCTCCTCAACAATGGGACAGCATCTGTAACACCCGTGGTTACTAGCAGGTGCTGAACTCTACAAACTGTTCTGTGACAGTCCAGGTGAAACCCTAAACAGCTCAATGTTCCAGGTGCAGAAGCAGAAGCGGAGACCTGAAAATAGGAACTTATTCTGTATTTAAGGTCAAGCTTTAGAAGAAGCAGGTAGGAATAAAGGCGTGTCATTTAATTAAGGTGTAGGCTGTTCCTATAAAAGTGTCCAGGTGGACCTGAATGGGGCCAAACAGGACCAGATGTCTTCTAAAGCACTGCTCTGAGTCACCAGGTGAGCCGCTATGTTACAGAGGTCCTCTGGATTAGACTGAGCACTCACAAAGAGGCTACACAGAGGCTGTAACCAGGCGGGTTTATCCACAGTCTTAGAGTGTTTTGCACACAGCAGCACGATAAGGGGGGGGGGAAGCCTCCTCTCAGGGCTGTCAGTTGCATAATGTTGGCATTTTTCTCACTGACACCACTGAAAGGGGTAAAGAGAGGGAGGGGCCGGACATGGAGGAACAGACCTTCTTAGGTATCTGTGGAGTTGTGGAGGGCCTGGACAGGAAACGAATAACGTCATCGTGTTACAGAAGAAAATATACCTAAAGACCCAGACCTGGTGATTCTACTGTAAATTGTTCTGCTGAAAATGAGTAAAATTATTCACTTTCTGGACAATAGAAGTACAAGTATACTAGTGCCTGTGGACGACCTAATCTATCAGTCCTTCATCTCACTATCTGTGCTGTGCTTTCTTTTTCTAATGCACACATTAACACACATTTTTGTCCAATACTGCGTCTTGCCCACCTCTGCTGTGTACAAGGTGGTAAAATGAAATCATTCCTTGGTTCAGCGCCATAGACACCTGCATGATGTTTATGTTGGCCCAAATCAACCCCTCCAGTTCATCATCATTATCGAGGTGGGCCAGGAACACCGAGCACAAATACTCCCAGTTGGCAGATCTACAGCTGTCAATTAACAGATGCAACTACATATCTACCGCAGAAGATAAGCATAGTCTTATCTGAAGAGAAATGTGCCTGTCAAGTAAAAGACAACTTACTACGCCTTACTATAAACATGAATTTGCTGGCATTTTAACTGCAGAATGTTATCTTAGAGACTCCTCAAAAAATGAAAGAAATCCTGAGGCAAGCCAGCACTCGCATCATACATAGATCATTCCCTCACACACGCATTTGCTTGGGGACACAGCACAGGAGATTGCACAACTCCAGAAGAAACTAAGCTCTTAAAATGATGAATGTGCACACATCATCCAAAGTGAATAATAAGAAATCAGGGAATCAAGTTTATGAGAACAAAGAACTTTCAACATGAGAAAAGAGAAATCTATCAATACTAGTGACACACAAAGACCGGCTTTCTCGGTTTCACCGTCTTGACAAGTTTATTTTGTACATGGGACTAAGCTGTTACAAAAGTTCCTGTATTGATTTGTTGTGAAACAAAAAGTCTGCCTGTGCTCTGAGATTCAGTTTGGCCGAGTTCATTTTTCAGAATACAACTGTTACACAGTCATTGCATTTCAGCATTTTAAACCTTCACATTTTGCACAGTTATTGGAAGAAAACTTTTTTTTAAAAATTGTTTCATGTTTTCTCTGTCAAAAACATTTACATCATCATAAACTCAAACAGCCTAAAACAGTGCATTTGCATTGATGTTACAAAAAAAAAATTTCAGAATGAAATAACACATGACAAAAGGACAATTATTCTATTTTGAAAAAACACACCTCTCTCTCTCTCTCTCTCTCTCTCAAATTGCCCCAGGGACTCAGAGCTAAGGTTTTGGAAGAAAACTGAGTTCATTATTTAACACAGCTGATTCACACAGTCACAACTTGTAAAGCATGAATCCCTTATCCAAAGATAACAAAACCAAACCTATTCAGCTTGGGACTATTCACAAATTTGAATGCTCAAAACACAAGTTACTAGAGCCAAGTGGTTTCTTGAAATCATTGACTGTTCTAAAAATGCACTCTTGTTCTTGTCATACAATCAGGAACACAAAGGGAAAACCACTTCAGACTGAAAAAAGCAGATTACAACACTGAAGGCTGCTGTACATTATACTCATGTCAGATTTCTCATAATCCTACATAATATAAAGACATATTATATATGATGCATTATTAGATACACCTGACATAGTTACTATAACTTGTCAAAGTTCAAACTGAGCATCAGAATGGAAAGAAAGCAGGCTGGTCAGAGTATTTCAGAAACTGCTGATCTACTGGGATTTTCCCCACACAGTCATCTCTAGGGTTTACAGTGAATGGTCCAAAAAAGAAAAAATATCCAGTGAGCGGCAGCTGTCTGAGCAAAAATGCCTTGTTTATGCCAGAGTAGAATGGCCAGTCCGCTTTGATACAACAGAAAAGCAAGAGTAACTCAAATAATCGCTTGCTGCAACCAAAGTATGCAGAAGAGCATCTCCGAATACACAACACGTTGAACCTTGAAGCAGATAAGCAACAGCAGCAGAAGACTACACCAGATGCCACTTCTGTCAGCTAAGAACAGGAAACTGAAGGTACAGGCCAACCAAAATTGGACCAAAGTTTTGGCAGCGCAATGGTTTTCTTGACGCACTTTGGGCTCCTTAGTCCACTGAGCATTGTTTAAATGCCACAGCCTACCTGAGTATGGATGCTAACCATGTCCATCCCTTTATGACCACACTGTTCCCATCTTCTGATGGCTGCTTCCATCAGAGTAACACACCACGTCACGAAGCTCATAAAAAAAAAAAATCTCAAACTGGTTTCTTTAAAATGACAATGAGTTCACTGTGCTCAGATGGCTTACAGTGTCACCAGATCTTAATCCAACTGAGCACCTTTGAGATGTGGTGGAACAGGAAATTCACATCATGACTGTGTAGCCAACAAATCATCATCAACCATGTGATCATGCCAATGTGGACCAAATTCTCTGAGGAATGTTTTCAGCACCTTGCTGAATCTGTGCTACGTAGAATTAAGACAGTTCTGCAATGTGGTACTGGCACAGTAATAGTAACTACATTGCTCAAAAAAATAAAGGGAACACAAAAATAAGACATCCCAGATCTGAATGAATGAAATGTTCTTATTAAGTACTTTGCCCTTTACATAGTTGAATGTGCTGACAACAAAATCACACAAAAATTATCAATGGAAATCAAATTTAGCAACCCATGGAGGTCTGGATTTGGAGTCACACTCAAAATTAAAGTGGAAAAACACACTACAGGCTGATCCAACTTTGATGTAATGTCCTTAAAACAAGTCAAAATGAGGCTCAGTAGTGTGTGTGGCCTCCACGTGCCTGTATGACCTCCCTACAACGCCTGGGCATGCTCCTGATGA
>VVHJ01002353.1:36614-48640 GCA_015107715.1 Tylochromis polylepis | reverse complement strand
TATATAATTTTAAACTACATCTATATTTAAGTTCTAAGATTTCAAACATTTGAAAGCAAATCCTTTTTTATGAATCTGATGCTCAGCTGTCAGGTTTTATCATGAAGAGACCTGAGGGCGAAATGAAATTGAAAGGAGAAAAGAGGTTACTGGAATTAGCCATCACGTTCACATGCACAAAGTACTGACTAGCCTGCAGCTAACCTCATAAATAAAATCTAAAGAGTTACAATTAACACAGTAAAGCATGACAGTATTACGAGTGCTGAAGAGTGTACTTAAAGCTTTGCTGAAATTAGCATGCTAAAATGCTCACATACTGATGCTTTGGCCCAAGGTTTAGCATGTCTAGTATGTCACCATGTTAGCATGCTAAACAATTTTTCAAATTAGCATTTAAGTCAGGACAGTTGAGCCTGACAGCGCTGTCAGATGTGACGATCTGACTGGCAGACCACTATTAAAGGTAGGCCAGTATCGTAAACGATGTCTGAACAGTATAAGTAAGATTATAAAGTTGTAATCTTAACAACAGCAGTTTACAGTGCTTGAGGGACTACACTCTTTATAGCGGTAAGCCTAGGGGCAAAAATACAACACAAAGCGCACTCGTACCCAGTACAGAAAGCAAAACAGAAGAAGTCATTCAAGTATGAGGTCTGTTCGTCTGCCAGAAGCTCATAGTTGTTGCATTTTCCATCCATAAACCAGAGAGCAGGATAGTGATTTTCAAAGAGTGGTGGTAAAGTCAGTATATGAATTAAATATTCTGTTCAGCTATTCTCTCAGTTTCAACTACACAGCATGCTGCTGTTTACAGATTATTTTTTTTCTAAGTCAACATGCTAGCTTGGCCTGGCTTGAACTCCCTTCTTGAATTTTTAAACGCTAACTAATACTTATAAGGTGAAATCAAAGAGTTATGTGCTTAAATGGTGTTTAAATTCATGCAGCAAAATCTTCTGCTGAATCTTACTCCTGAAGCCTTCATTTGGCGATTCCTTACAAATTTAAAGGCTCAGTGTGAGATACAAGAATCTGACTGAAAAACCTGACTTCGACAGCAACTTAGAGCCTCATTAATTCCGCAAATGGTGCAGTGAACAGCCACCTTTCAAAAGAAATATGGAAGCGGCTGTCACTGCTGAGGACTTGACACTTGCTGGTGTGATCTTTGCTCATACGGAGTACAATGAACCTCAGATCAAAAGAGATCGAAGAGAAGCAAATGGGTTTAATGGGGTATTGATGCCGGCCTGCGTGTAACCCCGACCACTTTGACTGCAACATCAGGTGGGCCAGACAAGGCCGCCGCCTAACGTCGCATAGCTAATCACCTCGAAATCAACCGCAGAGCAGCTGTGTTTGTCATTTCATGCAAGAAAGAAGGGAAGCAAAACCCACGTGGGTGTGAGTATGTGCATACAAACATCTATCGATTCAAAGAGCTCCTTAATTAGACAACAATGAAAAGCAGCAGAGAGGTTCAGATGTTTGGCAGGTATTAATTAATTGTCGACGGAAACATGGTGAGGACGGGGGTCAATTCGGTTCCTCGCTCTTATCTTCGCCGCGCAGAAAGGTGCTTGTAATTGTCATGTAAAGTGTATGTTTTTGACTGACATGCGATCAGCTCATTGTAGGAATGATTGCCGTTTGAAAAATGTTTGGCAGGGAGAAAAAAAAAATGTTCTCAGAGAGAAACAAGTTCTGTTGGGACAATTAGCAGGTTTGCCACTAATCTGTCAGAATTATGACAGCTGATGTTTCTTGGCTTGGGTTTTTCATGGTGCGGCGTCAAAATGACGAATCTAGACATGAACTGAAAATGTCAGCTGTGGCAGTGGTGGAATCAGATCACTTCACTTCAGCTAAAGCAGCAAAACAACAATTTGAAATCACGAAAAAGGAGGTAAAAGCACAGAAGTATCATCAACTAATATGCGCCTTCGCTATCAAAGCATTAGTGGATTAGAGTAGATTAGATTTAACTTTATTGTCACAGCACAAGTTATAAGTATCAACGAAATGCATACATAGCATTAATAAACTATGGCTACATCTAATTCCAGTAGGTTGTTTACAGTGGGATATGTAAGTGGTACTGTATATAAACAGATATATAGTGATATGACAGGCCTGAAAAAGGTACAAAATACACTGGGGGTGTCAAACATAAGGCAAGAGGTCCAGAATCGGCCTTCAAAAAAAAAAAATCAAAAACCTCAAACCGGCCCACCGGACATATTTAGGAATTATGAAGGAGGGTATAGATTTTG
Organism: Tylochromis polylepis; assembly: GCA_015107715.1. Classification (NCBI taxonomy): domain Eukaryota; kingdom Metazoa; phylum Chordata; class Actinopteri; order Cichliformes; family Cichlidae; genus Tylochromis; species Tylochromis polylepis. The sequence continues at coordinate 46,361 of VVHJ01002353.1, read as the reverse complement.
GTCTTTTAACTGTATTTTCATAAATTTTACAGATTGTCCTGCTGATAAAGACCTCTCTCACACCCATTCATGCTACACCAAAGTAACAGATAAACAATTAAATGATTATTTTCAAAAAATGGGACATTTTCTGTGAATTAACATAAACTTTCTGTTTTATAATTACAGGACAGTCTGGGCAATGACACACAACTTCTTCTGCAATTTTACATATTTATTTCTTACCATTTAAGCCCAAATAGTTTTACTGAAAGATTTATTTCATTTACTAAAGCAGCATTTATTTATCATGTAGAAAAACTGAGACATACTATTGAAATTGCACTTCTTTGTCTTACATTAAGATATCTCATAGATCACATGTGTAAATGGGAGACAGAAATGAGAGTGACCAATTTAAGATCCCTGATATACACAATTTTACTTTTTTTAAGTTTAACAATTTAAAAGTGTACTTTAAACACATTTAGGTAGTTTAAGCCAGCCTGGTATGGGACAGTCCCCCTCAATAATGTCAAAGACTAAATAAAGATTGAACAGGAAGACAGAATCAGGAACAATGTTAAAATCAGCCCAGATATTCACAGATGATGATACTATATAACACTATATCACTATATAACAATGCTGTTTGAGGATGTTAAAAAGTCCTCTGTAAGAAAGTATTCCATGTGTACTCTGTCGTCATTATATTGTATTTTTTGGTATATTTTTTTTTTTTTTAAATACTGGACTTAACAGTCAGGTTCTTGAGCCAGAACGTGAAACTGAACTTGCAGATTTAATCTGAATCACTTCATGTAATAAACTTTTTTTTTTAATGCAAAACTGTAATTGAGATGTTAAACAGTAGATTTCGCACTGCACAAAGTAGGTCTTAGTACCTCTAACTCTACCTCTGCGCCATCATATGGCCCTTTTTGTCTCATCACGGAGGATGACCCCAACAAAGTAAATGTGGGACAAATACAGTGCTTGTGTGGGATGAAGTGGGCTAACATACCAACACTGGAAGGTATTCAGATATTTTATATTTGAAAGTGACTTTTCCAGTTCCGCTATGTGTTTATACACCGCCCCCCTAGAGCCTGGTTCTGCTGGAGGTTTCTTCCTGTTAAAAGGGAGTTTTTCCTTCCCACTGTCGCTAAGTGCTTGCTCAAATGGGGCCGTATGATTGTTAGGATTTCTCTCCATGTATGTAGGGTCTTTATCTTATAAAATAAAGCGCCATGAGGTGACTTATTGTGACTTGGTGCAATATAAATAAAATAAAATTGAATTGAATCTTCTCTATTATAGCAGCTGCTCTTTTGTCTGGTAAGTCTTTGGGTTTCAGTAGGGATGCATCCATGGATTAGCATACCTTTTTTTTTAGCCTCTTGTAGGCCAGTTATGACACACACACACACACACACACACACACACACTCTGTCACTGTATTACAAATGTAAAAGTTCAGTGTGCTAAAGTGAAAAATAACTCCCTCACACTCAACAAAATCTGCAAAGCTTGTGACTTTTTGGTACTGTAACTTGTAACTTTCACTGCTAGACAAGCTAACTTTCATTTGACTGCACTAAAAAGCCTTCCCTTGACATGCGTTGTGTAAAAGCATGAACTTTAGAAAAATGCATGTGCTGCAGAGCCACTCAAGATTTGGGACATTCTCTCAAGATGTGAGACAGAAAAAAACAGAGAGATGTCTGGTCACCCTTCTCAGGATGATCACTTCCTCTCTTTAGGATATACACAGTGATGTTCACATCCAAGAGCTCTCTACAAATGAGCAACTGTTACACCCTCTCCCTGTCTTGTTCCTCCGTTTTCTAAGTCTCACACTGCAAAAAAAAAAAAAAAAGAGTTGGATGTTGATTCCACAGAGCTTTAATCCCAATGAATAACCCACGGTGTTCCATGAATAATGGCACAAACCAGATTTACCATATGATGCTCATGCATAATGAGGATGAATCAGGGTAAGTAAGCCATACATTACTCATGACTACAGGGCCTTTCTGAAGCCACATTGGTAAGCATGGAAGGAGGATTCTTGGCTTACCTAGAGGAGAGAAGAGAGAGAGAAAAAGAGAGAGATCATGATGTCAGCATCGTAGTATTCATAATTAAAATGCCTCGCGGGGTGAAACTAGCAGACGGTACTGCGGCATGAGGTGCAAACGCAGGCTAGCTCTCAAATTTGTTAGCCAACCTTTGGCTGTTCTGCTTCTTTTCTCCACAACTGTTGTAGAAAACAAATCATATCCATCGGAGGGAAAACTTTCCAGAGTGTTTTTTTTTTTCTTTTACATTTTAATAGCTCTTGAAGTTGGCTGTGACGGAGTACAAAACATCCAGTTCTCCCGCGTTAAATAGCAGCATTTCAAAAGGAGTCTTGTGTTGACAGTCCCCTCCCGTCACAGGGTTGATTTGTTTCAGGTAAAAGCAATTTTCTTGTTTTTCTTTCTTTAAAAAACAAAAAAAACAAATCTGTTAGTTTGGAGATACAGCGCAGGGTGCAGATAGCGGGATCACCAGCACACTTGGAGCATTAACACAAGGTTGACACACAAACACGCACACTCCCTCAAAGCTCTAGATATCTGCAGAAGGAAAAAAAAAATAGGCCAGTAAAGTAAATAAGCCACTCTGATCTTTATTTCAAAGGAAGACATATGATGTTTATCGCAATAAAGCGAATTCAGATAAATGTGTCAAAAATCCACTGCACAGTCGAATGCGAGACGGGAGGCAGGCTAAAGTGAGAGAGAGAGAGAGAACGGGGGAGGGCAGCGAATGAAAAGAATGACACTGCAGGAGCAGGGGCGCCTCGGGCTTCTTGCCGTACACTCATTGATTTCTCATTAGCAAATTCAGGCCTCAATTTCAGCAGCCCGGGCAAAGAAAGACGACTAACCAAAGTGTGGCAGGTACTTTGGTCTTATTTCCACCCAAAGGGCAAATTTCCACTTCACTTTAGCTGGAGAAGAAGGGCTGGATTCAGTCATAGAGGCTCTGAATTGTCTCTGGACTTCAACCAACCAGCCTGTCCAGCATAAACCAGGATTTCCTGGAGCATAGTTTTCTAGTGAGACCTATGCTTCATTAGCAAAAGCTATTAGGCATTCTTCCTGCATCTAAAGACGCTGGAGAAGGGACCCTGGGAGATACGGGATATTGGACATATCCCATTTCGCTGATCCTGCTTCTGAAAAGTAGAGAAAAAAGGGGGAAAAAATGCTGGTCAGTTGGTACTGCTTATTGTCTGGTAAGGTGTAATCATTTCAGAGTGCGCACAGCTCCCAATTTAGGCGGTAATGTGAACTAGATGGTTGGTTAGGTGCATCTTTTTCAGCAAATTAGACAGGACAACTGTAGTGACTGTAGTCAGGCACTTCATTTCCGAAAATATACAGAGCCCTCATTAGATGGCACTGTGTACCCTGTAGCCACTCAGGAGGAAAAAGCTGGGGAAAATGTGTTCTTTTTTTAGTTTGCACTTTATGAGAATAAAGATTGGCTTTATCTGTCAAATATAATATGAAGGGAAGAAAAACTGCGGTATGTGTGGGCATGCTAAAAAGAATATTGTGTTTTATTGCTGCTGGAGTCAGACAAGAGAGGCATTGCTTCTGATGTATCAGGCAGAAGATCAGGCGGATTGTTGCTGGATAGGTTTTCATATCTGTAACATCAATGTGCTGGATGACAATGAAAGAGAGTACGTGCGACTGAAACAGACAACAAGAAAGAAGGAAGATCTGTGTCTATTTCACCGCCTGATAAGTGAGGAGAGACGAAAGAGGCTGCGATTGATTGTATCAACCTATAAAGAGGTCCACCTCTGGTGTTATTTTAACAGACAGACATGCAATCCCTCTACACTTCAGGCATTTATTAGACAGGGTACAGATGGAGTCCCTATCTATTCAAATCTCTCTCTCTCTCTCTCTCACACACCGTGCCTTTGCTGCCTCGAATTAACTCAGTTTCCCAAACAAAATAAGTGCGGAGGCAGGAATAACCACATCTGGGAGTGGTGCACTCAGCATCAATCTGAGACAGTCGGCCTGAGAATTATGACGTGGACGCGCCGGGGAACAGGCGACCGAGCAGCTGCCAAACGCCACAGCGGCGAGGACGGAGAAAAAGCACGAGTACAGAAATGACACAATACAATTCAAAGGTTTGGTTATACTGTGGAGGGCTAATTGATCTTTTGCTGTCATTTAAGATTTAAGAGTTACATCTAACATGGTAAGAAATTAGTCAATATGACTTGACATACCTCACTAGTTTACACTACTTGGGTCAATGGAAACATATAATAGCTAGAAGCAAGTCTTTTTGTGATTTAAACTCTAAATGATTGCCATGTAAATTACAGTGCTGAATAGTATGAATGAATGAGCTTTACCATAAGCCGTATAAAAGATGGAGATAGACATTATGATGTCACCCATTTGTTTCCTAAGTTTCATAGCACGGAAAATCCTCCATTTTGAACCATACTATGATATAGCGGAAGAGGATGGATGGATGGAAATGAGTGACTGAGCCCATAAGTGATCCCACAGGTGAAGAGTTAAAGCTGTTTCCCCCATAGACCTCTACAGTATAGGACTGGAGGTCTTTTTGAAGCCATAGCTTTTGCCATCTGATGGTTTTCAGGTAGAATGCAGGTATAAAGCACTTTCATATTAGCTACATCCATGTGATATAATGTCTACGAGTTATACACAGATGCAAACTGTTTGAGTAGCTGATGTATATAGGTAGAAAGGTAGCTACTAGCTAGCTTAACAACACTGCTAGCTGTCTTTTAAAGACTATTGTTGTTTGTTAGCCTGCTGAAGCTATCGGTTAATGTTTATTGGCTCATTGTTTACGTCCTTTAGGAGTTAGTAAAAGTAAAACCATACAATATCAGGCCTGATCAATGCCAAGTCCTCTGTTTTTGTTTCCAACTAATTTCTGAGCTTACATGCTATCCCAGTGACACGAAGCGCAAACACTGGGTCACATAGCGGTTAGCACTGTCTTCTTAGCGAGCCGGCTGATGCCTTTCTGTGTGGAGTTTACATGTTCTCACTGTGCCAGCTTGGGTTCTCTCTGGGTACTCTGGCTTCCTTTCAGAGTCCAAAAACATGCATGTTAGGTTAGCTGTAGATCCTAAATTGGCCTAAAGTGGCGGCCTGTCTAGAGGTGTCCCGGCCCCTCAACTTGTGACAGCTAGGATAGGCTCTAGCCACACCGTGACCCAGAATAAAAAATTTTTTAAATGGATAAATCAACAGATGGATAATTTAATCTGTGGATATAATGACAGTACTAGAACTCTTTCAGGGAAAAATAAATCAAACCCTGAAAACAATAATGGGACTTTTCACTCCTTTTTCCCCCCCAAAGTAAACTTCTAATCATGTGTCCTTCAGTCAACAACTGCCTCTGCTGTGATGTTGGGTGTTGGAGAGAACAGCAGGGTGAATGCATCTTGTGATCAAAAGAGTCTATCTCCTTCCTATTCCTCTTTTTCCCCCAAACACATGAAGCTCAAGCTGCACCGATCGTGACTGCGCACCGAGCCAGCGGATGAAGAGCAGAGTTAGGGGTAAGTGAGTATGCATGTGTATAGAGGGGTGGAAGGATGTGTCAGTCTTCATTAGCTGGGGCTCCCAAGGATGCGGAGAGGATTAGTGACCGACTGCATTCGAGTGCGGCAGAGTTATTTATGTTTTTGTGCTTCTACAGAGAATATAATTAAACAAAATTACTGTTTTCAGTGTTTCATAGCACAACATATTTATATTTTACACAATACTGCTCATGTTAGTGGAAGTGGGCCAGAAGTGAGCTTCCTCTAACCAAGTGTCACGCAGCTGAAAGTTTACCTCAGTCAGGGAATAGCTGGCGAGGCGCAGTCATAAAATAAAAATGATGTTGTCTTCAGAACCCACAGTGTTTGTTTTCCTCAAATTGTGAAGCAGCTATGGAGTGAATAAGAAGGTAATGTTTACCTGAGACTGGGGAACTGAAGAAAATAATATACCACCTATCATTCTTTCATCAGTAACCCACCGGCCTATAACTGGCAAATGAAAAATAAGTAACGGCTCCTGTAATAATGTTGCAGATGTTCATCTTAAAATGTTGCTTAAAGATTTTTTTTTTCTATTTGTTTCTTTGGATGCTGATGAGTTTGGGTTTTTTTAAGCGAGGACTTTTACTTCCTTTCGTTTTCTTGATAAATTCCCTCCTTTTTGTCTCCTTTTCGTCCCTGAATGCATCCCAGCAGGGATTCAAGAACACACCCTTGCCCTACAACCCCCCCGAAGAGGAATCATGAATTTGTGAAACAGCATGTGCAGACGTCTGTGTGAAGCGTAAGCAACATCCGCCACCCTGCACCGGAGGAGAAATGCCCTCCAAGCATAATTACTATGGATCTCCCCGCTGCATAAACAGCGTTATCACAGTTTGTCTAATTGTGAAAGCTGTGATCAGCATAAAGGAAGGGTGAGCCTGTGTGTGTGTGTGTGTGTGTGTGTGTGTGTGTGTGTGTGTGTGTGTGTGTGTGTGTGTGTGTGTGTGTGTGTGTGTGTTTACAGGAGTGGAAAGAGCTGTTCTCGCTTTTCTTCCCTTCGTCTTAGTCTCTTAATCATCATAAAAGTCATTAGTATAAAGGTCAAATTTGTTTAAACAGTGAAAATGGGCTTGGATAAGGTTCCACATGGATGGAGAAACATCTACAGAAGTCCGACTAAACATGTTAGTTAGTCGCTGTCACCGGTGTGGAGAAGCATATGTGCTGCAAGGCTGAGCGCTTCCAGAAATCAAAGGTTTACAAATGCATTGAAAGAGTGAGAAAGACAGGCATGAAGAAGATGCCTCATCCTCCGCGATTCATTAAAATCAGACTGGTGGCGTAACAACAATACATTTTGCATTCGCCAGCTTCATGGCTCAGTCAGACTAGAGTAAAAATAAGACAGCAATCTTCTGGTGACTAGGAAAATCCCGATGTTTGCACAGAATTTTTTCACATTTGATTGCAAGTAGTTGAAATGACCAACTGGTCACCCAGAGGGTGAGCGTGCAACACCTTTAATCACTTTCAATCAAAAGGCGATGGCACAGGTCGCTTTGTGGGAGACAACCTGACTCCAAACAGCTGCCGTCTGATTCAGGCTGACTGCAATCACTCTCAGACAGACTGCCGAAGGTCTACAAATAACTACAGTGTGTTTCATGAACACAGACATGTTGAAATCAACTCGTCTGCGATCTAGGAGACTTGACTTGAGTGGCTGTATCCTGATTAAATTCCCATATAAAAGCAACCTCTGATGTTCTGGCTGGACTCTGAATATAAATAATTAATTCTAGCAGATTGCAAGTAATGATCATCTTCACAATTGTAAACTGATGGCAGACTGATTGGATCTTATTGCAGCTGTTCTGAAGATGGAAACTGACTTAGAGCTGTTGCAGACATGGTTCCCATCTCCAGAGCTACTGTTTCAACGGCAACAAGACTGCAAGATTATTGCACACCAATAATTGTGGTATTGCCACTGTCTTGAGCCACCATTTTCACTAGTATAACTGTGGCATTAATTAGAGTGCCCTTCTTGGGTCAGAGGATATTTATGACAAAAAGTAAATTGACTTTTTGAGTTTATGGCCAACTTTAAATCCAATCCAATCCAATCCAATCCAAGCAGTTGCACAGCATTAATCAGTAAATAACTAACATAACAAATATTAGGGGAATCTTTTTCTGCTTTGTATGTCAGAATATCAATCAATTTTCAAATCTCCAAGTATCGTTATCACTCTTAAAAATCCTGTATCAGCTAGGCTGTATGGGTTTTACTGACCCCTCCATCCACCCTGTCCTCCTCCAATATCTAACGATGTCATATGTTTCGCCAGAGGGTTTTGTAACTTGAACAGACCCATTTTGATCAATCAATAAATAAATCAATAAATAAAAAAGTCCATGCACAGAATTGATTCCATCAAATTTCAATGCCTTTGCATTATTACAGCATCAGTTTATATCAACACTCATTCCAGTGCACTTCATGCTGCAATAAAAGACTCTATAACAAACAAATAAAACCCAGTGATCTGGCAGTTGTACATGACAAAGAATTCCCAACAGTAGAGGGTTAACAGATACTTCCAAAATCTGCAAACCCCCATGGCGAGCCCTCACCTACGAAGCTTCTGGGGGTAATGGCCAATTTTGCAGGGTTTTCACTGTGGCCGCTGCATAATCAGGCCACCACTTCTTGCTCTGGCTGCTGGTCAATGTTAAAAAAATACAGAGACAAATATAAAAAGAAGCCGTTGCTGTCCACATGCGACCAAAGTCTACTCAAATGTGACAACAAACGGACTAAAGTCAAACTAGAAATCTTCTGTTACTCCTCCTGTTCTTCACCCTTGGATCTTTATATTCCAATATCTGTTTTATTTTGATTGCTGGTAAATTAACACCCAGGATTTTTGTAGTTGTCCACAGAGTTTTGTGCATGTGTTTTAAATCATGGTGCACAAAAACCTTAGATTTCCACAACAATGAGGGGGGGTTCGTTTGCGTTACAGGTGTAGACCTGTATGAAAAAATGATGACATTATCCATCCCCATTCTTCTATACTCAAAGCACACCAGGGATCCAAGATCACCTTCACACTTCACGGCCAGCACTTAACACTCACATGTTGCACCTCTCACCATACAGGGTACACGTCAGCTTTGTTTCCCTGTGGAAATCAGATTTCCCTAAAATTTAGTACAAAACACAACACAAACCAAATGGAGACCATTTCCAGCTGGGATGCCTCAGGTGAAGAAAAGTAATTGCCTATTCATCTCACCTCCTTACTCGCCTCTTCATTGCATTACACTTTCCCCTTTTCATTCTGTCACATGTCCAATTGACAGACCTCTCTCGACTTGACTTCTCATTTCTCGAGCTTTTCGCCCTCGCAGTTAAAAGAGCAGAGCTACGCTGAAGCAAAATCCACTGGCGGGGTGGCCTTCTAGACACAAGACATAAAGTTGACGGTGGTCACGTTGGGCTTCAGGCTGGTGTGGATGTAGAGCTGTTGCCAAGTAAGTGTAGAAAACATACTGAGCTGATGCAAGAGGAGTTATGTACATCCTGTAAAAACGTCTATGATAAATAAAGTGATTCATCTCTCCAATAGAAAGAGATACTGCCACAGCACATAACTGATCGCCCATGGTCGGCCTTGTAAATGCAGGTGGGGGGGGTGGGTAGGGTGAAGGTGCCCTTGAGAGATCAGTGCGTGCGCGTGTTTGTGTGTGTTCGGCGTGTGTGTGCATAACCCAGCGGGTGAGGCAGGCGAAGTGAAGGGAGGTTTGATGTCTCCCACACATAAACCATGATTAACACAGTTGGGTTTCAAAGATCTGTGCGCCGCCAAGAAATAGTGCTTAACTGTACTCGCGCACACACAAATTCAGAAGCTCAGGATGACAGACAGAGGGAAAAAGAAAAAGGACGACTAAATTACCGCTCTGCGGCCGTGCTACGTGTCTTTAAATATGCCACATTACAAGTCATTACGCTGTATTCATTCGCTCTCTTCAGACAATAGCTCTCACTTCAAAACAATTAGAGTGCAACGGCACAAACTCTCGATGAAAGTGGCACAGTTAGTTAAAAAGGATTGAAAATGATACAAATGATTAATGTGGAGACTTGGGGTGGGGGG
>VVHJ01002353.1:13537-36594 GCA_015107715.1 Tylochromis polylepis | reverse complement strand
ATGTGGAATTTGGGGGGGGGGGGGGGGGGGGGGACACTTTTTTTTTTTTAAAAAGGCAATTGACCCCCGCCAACCCCACCCACCGCCAACACCCACACACGAGCACCCACGCTTGCGTGATTGAACCGCAGCGTAATCTGTCATTCAACGTCGGACCACTGCCAGGATTTCATTACAATAGGAACTAATGTGAGAAAAGCAATTATTCCACTCCCATAATGCACTACTTCAGCACAACGGTGACCTTTCCGTCTGTGATTGTTCATTTTCAAAAAGTGTTCTCCGCAGTGAATATACATGAATATCAACACTCCGATGACAGAATATTTAATCTCACCTCTCTCCTTTTCTGCGTGGGAGGAAGGTAACAAAACTAATCTAAGTTCCTCTAAAATCACAAGCACGCAATCTGACCACCGGTCAGCCGCAGTTAACACCCCTCAGTGCTGCATGACATGAGGTTTATTATCAATTTATTTAGCTTCCTCAGACAGCCGTACAGTTAAGTTACATCATCGTAGATCAGATATCAAAAATAGATCCTCCTTGGTTTTAAAATGTCAAATTTGGTGGATGGACGCAAGCACGGGGCATTTAAATGGGTAATGAATAATAGAAGCGTTTTTACAAAGCTTTGCGTTTTATGGATTTTTAATTAAACCTTAATAAGAACATTTGAATTTCCAAAACATCAATCATCAAACTGGACATAAGAGCAGAAAGTCTTTACAAACTAGAGCTTCATATTTCCAATTAGTCGAGATAAAGAACTCTTGTTAAAAGAATCAGTTAATTAAGTGACTCTGGGACCTGGAACAACGAGATCAGAGTCAGACGATTGCGGCCTTTAAAAAACAAAAAGCAGAAATTACAATGAAATCAATAGAGCTTTTTAAAAATCAATTTACACAATATTTTTCTTGGAGCATAAAGTAATTTTTCTTAATGATTAGACGAATGCATCTGACATGCTTTAAGGTTTTTTTTGTTTGTTTGTTTGTTTGTTTTCCTGACTGCCATGCCAACAACCTAAACATTATTAACAAGACCATACATTCCTGCAGGAGCTGGTGTATGCAAGCTGGCATGGCTTCTGCCCACTGGTGGCTCATTTGTGCACTGCTATCTACAAAAAAGGCTCCTTATGTGTAATGACTTGATACCTTTTGCCAGTGAAATTCATAGAAGCATATTATCCATGCATAGCAACCACCTAGCAATGGGTTTAAATTCATTTTTAGGATATTGAACATCATCTGCCATTCCTATATTTTTTTTCCTCAATGTGATCAAGTGTATACGTTTGTCAAGAACACACACCGCTTGGGTATCTACCAGTTGTATGTATTTATTGTAATTTGGTAAAATGTTTTATTTTTTTGTTCTTTTAGGGAAAAGAAGAATATTTTTGTATTGAATTCATTTCTTCATGGCATGACCCACTAAAAATGCACTCTTAATCCGATCTCAATATTGCCACCAACTAACTGGGGTCACATTGCTGTGGGACCTCTCATTCTTCATCTTCCATCACTGTAAAATAGCAGTAACCTGCAATATATACATTGTTCGCATGTCCTGGGAAATTACCAGTGCATGTTTGGAAATTGAGAAAACGTTTTAGTTTTTTTAGTTTTTGTTTCTCTGCTGGCTTGAAACCCTCAGAAAGACTTCATCTGTAATGTCAAACATTTAATGCCTTTATTAAAAAAAAACAACAACAACAACATTTTAATAATTAATGTGACACCATTCAAAAGCGAGTATTGCAAAGTATCCACGTTTTATTCACAAGGGCAGTCAAACACTTTGTGTTTAACTTTTAACCAGGCGCTTCAATGTGCTGAGACAACCGCCTGAGAGAAAGCGGTGGCGCTGGCTGCTTGCAGATGTATGGCAAAGATCCATTTGCCTCTGCCTGCGTATGAACTCATATCTCCCCTCTGTGTTTGTGCTGCCCCTGACTGCGCAACCTCCTTTTCTCATTCTCCTCTTCTCTGTTTGATTTCTTGGAGCTTGTCATCCCAGGCCCTGGCTTGTCCAAGAGACTCCGAGCCATTAAATATTCATCTGCTCTCATCAATTGCTCCCCAAGTCCTTTTGGAGGAAGGAGAGGAGGGGAAAAAAATGACATTGAATTATTCAGGGCCCAATCAGGGCTATTTCTGGCAACTGCCTCGATTCAGATGAGGTGGTGCGCAGCAGGCTCCAGTGTTTGTGTGTTTTGATGTGGCGGCTCCGTTAACTCCATGTCCATCCTCTGCTGTCATAATTACAGGCATTATGCAGGGGTCATCAAATGCCTACTTTTCTCCTGACTGCAGTTTCCCATCATCGCAGCACGGCTCAAAGACTTCAATAGATCAACTAAATCACTATATTATGTTATGCAAGAAGATTTTTTTCCCCCCCTCATGCACAGATAAGAAGTGTGAATGCCCTACAGAAGAAATATGCACAAATTAAGGCTGTCATATACGCCTTCCTTAATGTCTATCCCCTTTAGACCCAACATCAGACCAGAATGAAGCTGGTCTAATCATGCATGGAGCAGCGAAATGAGTGATTTCATTTAGTCTCGTACAAGGCCATGGAGAATACCTCGCACAGCTGCATAGGGCAAGGAGAAAAATCTTTAGATAAAAGAGATCACAAACACAAATCAACATCTTTCCAAAGCGAGAGACACTCAGTCTCAAGAACCTCATTTAAAATGGAAAGATTGCAGATCATATTCTTTTTAAGGCAGCGGAGCGGCGTTTCTCACATGAAGGAGTAACTGTGATGAGCAGGAAAATCAGAGGGCCAGAGAGGGGAAAAACAGCTACATCAGCTGAAGTGAGAAGGACTTTCACCATATAGGGTCAGGGAGGTCCTACTCCCCTGTCCAAAGATAGTAACATTTGACACTAATTTGCCCAATAGAAATGTCACTTACAGATATGTACAATGAGCTGCATGCTCATTATTCTGAAGGGATAAGATAGGGCAGTCAAGTGTGGAGTTTCAACATTGACACAAGAGGAGGGCGGACACTCGGCAGCCAAGTAAACCCTGATACAAAGAAAGACTGAGTGATCTGTGAACCAGAATATAAACTCAGGCAATGCAACTCCTGCAGTATAGACAATATAACTAACATGCTATGTTATACTTTGCACACATGCTCCAGTTAGTACATTTCTATATTCAATGTGTACTCACTTGGATAGTAACAGGTTAGTGTTTGAATACAATGACTTTATCCACAATTGGAAGGTTTGACCAAGATTTTCATGCTAGCTGCTGTATTTTGTGAATATTTGTAACTTTTCAAGCCTCTAACTCCACATACATTTACTTCATTAGGTACACATTGTTAGTACTGGGCTGGACTCTGGCATAGATTCAACAAGGTGCTGGAAACATTCCTCAGATATTTTTCCATGTTGGCATGACAGCGTCACACAGTTTCTGCAGATCTGTTGGCAACACAGCCACGATGTGAGTCCCCTGTGCTACTGGATTGACATCTGTTGACTGTGGAGGCCATTTGGGTATGGTGAAATCATTGTTCATTGTTCAAGAAATCTGTGTGAGATAATTTGAGCTTTGTGACATGGTGCGTTATCCTGCTGGTCGATAACAGCCAAAGATAGGTACACTGTGGTCATAAAGGGATGGGCATGGTTAGTAACAGTACTCAGGTAGGCTGTGGTGTTTGAACAATGCTCAAGTGGTACTCGAGGTCTCAAAGTGTGCCAAGAAAATATCCCCACACCATTACCATGACCACCATTGATAGCCTGAACCACTGATACAAGGCAGGATGGTTGCCTGGATGGTATTTTCATGTTTACGCAAAACTTTGACCCTACGATCAGGACTCATCAGATCAGGCAACATTTTTCTAATCTTCTATTGTCCAGTTTTGGTGTGCCCATGTAAACTGTGGCCTCAATTTCTTGTTCTTAGCTGGCATGAGTGCCACTCGGTGTTGTCTTCTGCAGCTGTAGCCCATCCACTGCAACATATTCTTGGTTGTAACGAGTGGTTACTTCCTGTTGCCTTCCTATCAGCTCAAAGCAGTCTGGCCTTTCTCCTATGACCTCTGGCATCACCAAGGCATTTTCACCCAGAGAACTGGCGCTCACTGGATATTTTGTCTTTTTCAGAGCACCCTCTGTAAGCGTTACAGATGGCTGTGTGGGAAAATCCCAATAGATTTCAGATTCTAAGATACTCAGACCAGCCCGTCGGGCACCATGGCAACCATGTCACCTTCAAAGTCACTTAAATCACCTTTCTTACCCTCTCTGACGCTCAGTTTGAACTTCAGCAGGTCATCTTGACCATGTCTACATGCCTAAATGCACTGCCATGTGATTGGCTGATTAGATATTTACATTAACAAGCAGTTGAACAGGTGTACCTAACAAGCAACCAGGGAGCATATAGCACTGTGTTGAATTCCCGTTGGAGTGAGTGGTGTTGTTGTTTTTCTTTTCTTTTTTTGTACCCTTGTGTGCTGGTATTTCTGCATTACTCTGGCATCATGAGTAAAACTGTGTTGTTATCATGTTGGACTTGGAGCTAATAAAACAAGTTATTTTTGCTAAAATGTGGGAAGGACAGAAGCCAACCGAGTCTTTGCATGTGCTGCCAAATGAGAAAAACTGCATATGTTCATGCTGACTATATACAAGCTACTTCATTAACATTATGACCAAGCAAGATCCAGTTACAGCCTATTATGCATGTCAGCCTACCACCCTAGAAATCAAGTATGAGTCTTTCCCTTTCTCTTCCAAAATACTCAAGTGCACTAACAATGTAGTTTAACCCAAAATACTCTCCTGCTGTCTTAAAATATGACTAAACAGAAACTAAATGTTAAAAGCTAAGCAATGAGTAATGCTTCCAGACTTGAGCCTTAACAAAAGACGTTTAATATAATTAAAATACTAAGTTCAGTGACAACTCTTGGTCACATTAACAGGCATTACTAACCTTAGGGCATTATTACTGCCAAAGCGTTGTATGACTACTTATTTTAGAAGTCAGTTAGGAAACAGAATGAATACTAACCTTCTTTATGGCTGCCATCATTTCCATAATTATTGGAGAAACCAACTAAGGTACCCAACAAATACCTCGCTTCTTTACAAACTCTGATTTGATACGTTTAGCTAACACTCAACAGGGTGAGTGTTAATTAGAAAATAATTTGGGGTCTTTTCCCATTTTTATGGTTCAGTCTGAAATGTCCTTTAATGTTCACAGCAAACATGGCTGAAAGCCCGGAGTCACCTCTCTGGTCAAAACCGGTGATCATAGAACAGATACCATAGGAAAAACTGTAGAAGGACAGATGCTGATATTGTCTATGTTGTCTGTATTTGTCTTATCTCTTAGGAAGAAACAAATATAGATGTGATTAATGCAATTAAGAAATTAAATGCATCTTTTCTATGTATATGGACTTGTATTATCAGAGCCTGTCTGTTTTCTTAAGACAAAAAAAAAAACATCGATTTTGAGCTATTTATGTTTACTTACATTTAGAATTCGGTCTCATTTGTGTGGATGGTGAACTTGGATTGTACTGGTCAAGTATGTAAACACTGTATATGCCCAGTAGGAAAAGAAAAGGTGGTTGAAAGCGTGAGCTCTTTAGTTCAAGTCACCAATGAGCTGTTTTTTTTGTTTTTTTATCCGGTTACGGATATTTTGTTCTTTTTTTTCAATTCTATTCAGTTACAGGATAGCAGAAAACAATTCTTGAACACAAACTTTCTGTTGCTAGAAAGTCTAACAAGGTTGGTTAACCTCTCATGTTAGAAGTATTTTTTAACCATTACTAGACACTGAGAGAAAGCCGCCAACCATTGGTTATTCACTGTCGAAATATTTGCTGGGGAGCGACTTCTTCAGCCTGAAGATGTCACGTGGATGAGTGATCAAACATTTCCCCCACTAAAAATGTTGCATCCAGATTGACTTTCTGGGATTTCCTTAACTGG
This sequence comes from Tylochromis polylepis, assembly GCA_015107715.1. Lineage (NCBI taxonomy): Eukaryota > Metazoa > Chordata > Actinopteri > Cichliformes > Cichlidae > Tylochromis > Tylochromis polylepis. The sequence continues at coordinate 30,592 of VVHJ01002353.1, read as the reverse complement.
ATCACTGTAGCTACTTTGATGTTCCTTAAGACCCAAAGAGTGTTATTACCATTAAATGTCCAGGTATGACCTGTGAATTGGGATTATCTGAAATCCAAATGAACAGCTCGTCTCAGCTCATCAGAGGTTTTCTAGAACCTGATCATATGTCTGGCCACACCACACCGATCATCCGAAGTCTTAATGGGGTGGGCTCGCTATCAATGAGTTCTCGAAAAGCTTTCTAGCAGTTCATAAACCAATCTGGATTCTTCAATACTAATAACCAGTGACCTCGACCATGCTGAAGCCCGCAGGCTGAAACACACTGGTCAAGTAATAAAGCTGTTCTTCATACCACAAGCCCTGGTTGAGGTTCAGTCTCTTTAAACACAAATAACCCAACGGGAGCTCACAGTTTAGTTTCAGGATGTCTCTGTTTTGTTATGTACACAAGACACAAATTGTCTTGCACACAAAGCCGCCTCACGGTGCCACATCCATGTGAGAATAATGTGAAACATCACTAAATGACAGAAGGATTTTAGTACCCTTGTGTTTTACATGGGCCACGTAGTTTTTGAATCACAGGGTTTGATCAAATCGAATTTAGATGTCGGCATAAGCGCAAATGACTAAAACATAGGTAGTGAATGTCATGATGGGCAGCATAAGTTGGTTTCTGTTTATTTGTGTGTTAGATTTAATAGTTTATCCACTAATGTGTTGCATGATTGTGATCTTGATTGTCATCATCAGTTATTGTATTATTAGACAACACTGCAAGCTTAGAACTAGCCTATAGCGTCCAAGTAAAAACCACTGGCACACACGCACTGTAATTCTGAACTTTGCCTCTCTTTTTTTTTAGGCCGATCTCTGCGTGAGTTTAAATCGGCTGTACTGGATATAAATTGACTTTACTCCAGCAGCTTCAGCTTCTTACAATGTCCATGTAATGCTCGATTATGCCTGGAGTCGATGTGTGAAAACAGCTAGAAAGAAAGAAATATACAATTCGACAGTCTTGCGAAACTGCATTTTTCATTACAGCCACTATTGAAAGTAAAACACAGCACAAAATAAAACAAAGAGCCCCCAGACTCATCACTGTGTGTCCCAATAACAGCATTCATTTGATAAAAGAGCTGCAATTCAGTCATCCAAGGACGTGATATTCAGTATCATCAACTACTGTCTCGCTTTTGTGGTGAAACTCATATGAGTGGCCATGTTTTTCAAATGATGAAATGAACCTCAACGTGTTCAAACATTTAAATACACCCTATTTGCTTCTATTGTACTGAAGCACCATGACCTCCATTAAGAACAATTCACTACCTGCACACTTCAGCTATTTGACATTTAACCAAATACAGCACAGTTGTTGCCGTACATGAAAAATTGTCTCTTTCGAACCATTTGGGAAGTTTATGGTTTCGCCTTGGAAGTGCAAAGTTATTTAGTTGTGCCCTCATAAATAATGTTTAAATGGTTAGAGGAAAGTGTCAGGGGCTATGATGTACCACGCTTAAGTATTCATTAATACTCTCCTTCTGCTGCAAATCATGTTCTACCTCAGAGCTGATTGTTTAACAGAAGCCAATATATCAAAGTGCAACCCTCCTGGTTCTAAGCCAGGCACACAAAAGCCACTCACAGGTCAAAGATACTGAATCTTTACTATTAGTGGAGGTCACATAAAGATGGAGATACCATCTGGAAGCAACGTGGAGGTCATTCAGCTTCCCTGTGAGTGATGAAACCCCTCGATCAGCACCAGAACTACCCATTCCCCCTCTCTCTTTGGTGCTACCCTCCCCCGGCCCTGAGTAATGAAAACAATTAACATCTCTAATTACCACCCTAAATCAGTGCTCAACACGCTACCCATTGATTTGATAGACTGCCTGAGTTATGAGCTGCTCCCAATCGAACAGCACACCCCGTAAAAGACTTTACTGCAGGGCGATTGAGCCTGCCAGCCTCTTGCAGGGTAAATAAATCTGAGGAATATGGGCACAGAAAGCCCTGTCATCAACTCGAAAAGGTCCAAAGGGATGTGCGCATCTGGCAAACGCCTACAGCTTCCGTCATGTCCAAGTGTTAATGCTAATTACCACAAGGTAATGGCCTAATCAGTCAGTCTGAATCCGGCTTATCAGCAGCATTCATCACTGCTGCAAATTATATTTGTAAATACCAAGTTTGATGATGAATACAGGTATTTATCACAAGTCTCGGCTGACCCAGGGTGATATGAGAAATTTTGTATTCCACACTGCTGACTGGAGACTCAGCGTGATTCTCTATGGTGCATGCCGAGTGTTAGCCCAGAAAAATATGACCGACTAAAAAAGAAAAAGAAAAACTGCCTATCACAAGTTTGTGACTCTTTTCTCGTATCATATTTGAGACGGGAATCAAACATTTCTTTGTGGCGCTCATGACTATTCTTGAAAGGTTCCAGCTCTGAGTTACAACCCAGAAAGTTTAACAAGCGCATCAGCTCTGTTTAAGCAAAAGTCTTCCAGTGTTTTATTAAAGAGATGTAGAACAAGATTAAAAAAAAAGAGGCTTTTTTTTTTCTTTTTGCAAAGCTCACGGGCATAAAGAGAGAGAAGGGAAAGGAAAGGGCAGAGAAGGAGGGGAGCATCTCCTTGCCTCGTCTGCTTTTTTTTTTTTCTTCCTGCTGTGTTGTGGGAGAGATGTAGCCGTGACAAGAGAAATGTTAACTGGCCTGCACTTTGGAATAACAATACCCAGAGCTGGCAGGCAGATAGCTGGTGACAAAGCCTCCCCTGACCGAAACGCGCGGGAGAGGGATAAAAAATGAGCCGACGCCTGTCCTCCCGGCGTGACCCACCTTGCTTCCGCTGTGCACAAACACACGAGCACAAGAGCTGAAAAACAAATAACACAAATAGCAGCATGCCCCGATGACTTTTCTCAGACAAATGCACAAAGCAAAAACACCTACGTGCTTCAGAAAAAAAAAAAAAAAGCCTCCCAACCTGTCTTTTATATCCCTTTCGTTTGCTGTCTCTGATCAGATGTAAAATACCCTGAAAGGATTAAACTGTTTGCCTTTACATGCACGAAAGGGTATCTCTTCGTGCATCAATGCGGATCAGCTCTTAATAACAGGTAAGTACTCTGCAAAAGCCTGAACCCGTCAACTGATCTCTGTCTTCAAGCGATCAACAGAAATGGGTGAGAACATCCACACGCGCACACACACACACACACAGTCACAGAGACACAATTTCACACACAGTGCAGCTGGTGAAGACAATAGCAATTTGGAGACAGCATCTGGGCAAGCCCAGGCCACAATCTCCTCAGCGTGAGCGATGTCCGCTCATTTCCCACCGGGGATAAAAAGACCCGTGGAGTCTTGGTGTGACTTCGACAACATGGAGGAAAATCATTGGATTACTGTACAGAGCAATAGTATGGTGTCTCCAGTTGCTGTGAGAGGAATATGAATAAGGCTAGAGAGGGAAAAAAAAGAAGAACCAATCTATGCTTTTGAGGGAAATGAACATACAGCAAAAATACGGGCTGATTTACTCCAGCTCTTCTACGTGGACCTGAATGCCACTTTCACTGATAATCAGCAAGGCATTAAAATGTCAAACAAAAACGAGCAGTGTGGTCAAGGGGAAAGACAACTATGGGATGTATGGGGCTGATAACGGAGATGACAGTATGTACTGTTCTGCTATGGTAGAATGCATAAGGAGAAAAAAAAGCAATAAATCGTGTCAGTTATTTGATGCTCCTTGCTTCTGCCAGCAAAACTGACCTGGATTTTCCCAAATTAAACTAAGAAGGTGCCCTCTGAATGCCTTCGTAGCCCATAGTGGATGCTGCTTAAAAAACACAGGGTTCTCCACTCACTTCAGGTAAAGAGTGAAGTGGATGTATTATCTTTAAAGAAAATACATTTGTGGTCAGAGATTTACATACACTCATCATGGGCATGTGTACCATGGTAAATTTTGGGCTCTTTAAACTGTTCTTTCTCAGAGTGGCGTAGTTGTACAGCATACATGTTTAATGACTTTAAAAAACAAGAACTGGGCACACAAGTTATTTTGGGTTTTCTCTAATCCAGACAGGCACAAATATGTACCTACACAGATATGGTTAAATCTCCTTTAGCAAGTTGCATGATGCAAGTTCTTTTAAATTGGTTGTTTTCCTGGCATCAACCTAACTTTTAGGCATGGTCCACACATTTTAGATGGAGTTGAGGTTGTTGATTTGGGAAGGCATTTCCAGAAGCTTAAGGTTACCCTGCTTTATCCAATCCAAAACCAGTTTCGATGTGTTTGCGCTCATTGTCCTCTTGGATCACCCAACTGTGTCTGAGTTTCAACTGTCTAGCGGTTGATTTGAGGTGAATTTAAAGAATCTGGAGGTAGTTCTCTTATTTTTCTATCCACTTTGTGCAATTTATCAGTACCACTGGCTGCAAAACAGTCTCATAGCATGATGCTACCACCACCATGCTTAAAAGCTGGTCCAGTGTTCTCAGTTTTGAAAGCCTCGCCTTTCCTCTTCCAAACACAAGTCTTGTCATTGTGGCCAAGCATCTCAATCTTCGTTTTGTCTGACCATAAAACTTTTCTCCAGAAGGCATCTGGCTTGTCTATGTGGGCAGCTCCAAATTTCAGTTGAGGTTAAAGGTATCAGTTTTGAAGCAGGGGCTTTTTTCTTGGTCAGCACCCTTTCAGTCCACCATGATACTTCATGAAACTTCACTGTGGACAGTGATGCTGGTGTTCCAGCAGTTTCCACTTCATGGCAGGTTTGAGCCTTGGCGATTCCTGGGTTGTTCCTGAACATCCTAACTAGTTTCTTCTCATCTGCGGGTGACAGTTTGGGTCTTCTTCCAGACCTTGGCAAAGTGGTGAGACAGACATCCAAATAACTTGTATTTAGGTACAACTGTTTGGACCGATGCAGTCATTTGGAAATTACTCCAAGAGATTTAAGTAAGTGCATGTATATATTTGAGCCTGTATGTATACTGACCTTGTGTGGATTACAGAAAATCCAGATTTTTTCTTTTTACAAGTCATGTCATTTAAAATGTATGCTGTACAATTATTCCATGCTAGAAAAAAAAACAGTACACAGAAATTAATAAAGGCTCCAAACAACCCCAAATTACCATGACATCCATGCCCATGGTGAGTATGTGTGTATATTTCTGACCACAACTGTAATTTTTTTTACCAGATAATGATGCTTTAACCAGGCATTAGCCATCACAGGGTCACATGGCTAATTAGTGTATCAATTATCCATGTGAGCTATCAATTTGTTGATACATTAGTATATCAATAAACACACACCTTATCAAAGCCACTTCCAGGTGTCAGCCTGTATTTATATATAAGCTTTCTTACAGTAAATTATGTCTCAACAGAAGCTCGGTTTAACGGAAATGTCACCACAAAGCTTAGCCAACAGAGTGCAGCTACTAGCTTAGCTTCAGTGATGGAGTGATTCTTCTATTTCTCAGCTATGCCTGTCACATAATCCTCCTCCTGTGTCTGTGTTGCATGTCATGCACTGCTTTTTTACACATTCATACTTCTTCTCGTCAGCAGCCTATAAGCCCACCATTTCTAATAGAACAAGAGCTTAGCAGTGCTGCCAGCAGGGCAGGCAGGGTCAGGTGGGGTTGTATCGCAAGACAGAAAGCTGGAAGCATGAAATGGAACCGACGACATTTGTACTGGTTTAAAAAAAAATGTCACACCACTTTTAAAAACTTAACAAAATTTAAGTGCATAGATCGGGTTTAAAATAGTTTCATAAGTGGACTTGTTTTCTTTTGATAAGCCCAAATATGACACGGATAAATGATTGATTATTTTATTAACCACACTGTCTGACAAACGTAGCATACATCATGAACTAAAGGCAGCTGTGCTGTGATTTCAGCTGCATGTATATGTAAAATTATTATTCAGAAAGAAAAGCATGAAGAGTACAGCCTCCATCTGGGTAGCAAACCATGAAAAAAACACTATGCACATGCAAGCTTCACATTTATGGTGCTTTGACGCTCACTAAATGAAAAAAAAAGAGAGAGGTTTGCAGTGGGAAAAAGGCTGACCTCCACTTACAGAGCAGCTTTTTGTCCAATTTGTTGGTTGGTGCTTTCTATTCCCCCACCACCACCACCAAAGGCTATTAAAAATAACCAACTCTACCATCAAAGGCTCAAAGCTGCCAACAACGAGGTGAATGAAAACATTTGAAAAAACATATGAAAACATTTACTGATTGCAAAGAACAGCTACTTAGTCCTAGTATAAAGGACATTTTTAGCAGGATTTTGATTTTAGCAAAAAGGATTTTGAGCTGATATATAACATTAGATTTTATTACTATACAACCCAATATCACGACAAAGCGTGCAAAAGACACGTCGGTCCACCGTGTCCGTTTCATGCTTACTGCAGCTTACATGCAGAAGTTGTAGCAATCTGCAGTAACATCAGAGGGAGATCTTTATTTCAAGCAAACATAAAAATAATCACAGGAAAGCGTTTAAACAGACATTATTAACACATTTACATGTATATACATATTAGCCCCTAGCTTAATCGATTCTGACGTTTAAGTACCCTGTTAATATGTTTTTTGCTCACTACCGACTTTGTGGCTTTAAATATATGATCTCCCCCTGCTGATGATGCAATTTGTGCATGCATGTCGATTTCACATTTAGGAGAGGGCAAAGCGTGAAATGGACACGGTGGATCGGCGTGTCTATTACACGTTTTGCCGTGATGCTGGGTTGGAATATGAAACTATCAAACAAAGTTTGTGCGAAGTTGCTGAACTGTGGACTTTTCTTAGCTCAGTGGTTTGAGTAGATACGACTGTTTTGAGATACTTAAAGTAGCATAACCTCACTTTAAAACAAAAGAAGACAACTCCCCCCCCCAAAAAAAAGTTTAAAAAAAGGACAATGTAGTGGAATTTTCCACATTATCCACATTTTCACAGAAGTTTCTGTAAATGGCAAAAGAAAAAATATGAAATAAAAACATCTATAAATAAATAATGTGGAAAATTCCTTTATTTCAAAACAGCAGACTTTACTGTAATTTTAAAGCTTTTTTTAAAATTGTGCTGTAATGTGAAAATGCCACCTGCTGCAGTATGAAGCTAAAGTACATAATGTATAAAATATATAACGTGCACTTTATACAAAACAGGAATCTAAAGAAATATCTCCATTTTACCGCAGTGTGCTGTGACGTCTGGTAAATCTTGGAAATGCAATTTTTAAAATGACTCACAATATGTCGCTGATGATCCAAAGTCTTTTTTTGTTTTGTTTTATTTATTTATTTATTTTTTACACACCTAAGTCACATTACTTGTCATGCACTATGTACAGCCAACAGTGGACAGAATATGATTTGAAGGTTTTTTTTCACAGGTGGGAGTGTACGGCTCAAAGAGTGCTTAGGATGAGTAAAATGGAAGGGATGATGAAAAAGAAAGATGGAAAAAAAAAGCAGGTAAACAGCCTGAAGCAGGAGAAAAAATGCCAACATCACAGAACCTGCGCCATCATCCAAGTACATCATAAAAAGGAAATTTTATTGAGAGATGGAAGAAAAGATAACGAAAAACTGCTATTCTTTCTGCCGCCAGTCTCCAGCAGCTGGAAATGAGATGAAACTTACTGGTAGCAGAAATGGAGTGGAATAGGGAGATTCTTTAAATATCCACATTAAATTATTAAAATAACCTTAATAACACTGAGTCCAGAATGCTGCTACCAACAATTTTGTACCTCATTTTATTTATATGTCTTACCGTCAGAACGCAGTATTTAAAGCTCATTTGTCCAGTGCAAGAAAGTTGAAACATAAGAACTGAAGAAGCCGTGGTTTCGACCATCAGTCGCCTTCCCTTCCACAAGCCTTCAGAGCAGCAGCTGGATTGGAAATCATCCAGCAAATCAAACCAGCCCCTGTGCTTGTTTTTGATGGGACGCAGGTGCCGGAACGCAATCCGATCCCTGCCAGACTCGATATCAGTAATACACTGCAACAATAGACGATCAGAGACAATGAAACAGCCGTATTATGTTTGTCCTTGTCACATCACATCAAGTCTTGATGGTGGCGTCAAGAGAAGAGCCTTTCACATGTGAAGTTTGTCCATGCCAGAGGTGGCTGGCAAATCATCAAATGTTGGTGCATATGGGTACTCTCTCCATCAAGGTCTGACTGACAGGCTTTTGAATGGCGGTAACATTATTTTTGCCCTAAGCTGGCGTTTCATGCTATGCTGGTTTTCAGTTGACAACAGGGGCAACCGGTCTAACGAAAGCGCATGTTGACGTCAGCTGCAACATTGTTCTTTATGCATAAAATAACAGCACATCAGTAACCATGTCATTTTCTCAGCTTACTCAAGTTAGAACTGCTAAACAGCTGGTTCTGTTGTACATGTTCTTGTGATTTTATAGATTGCACCGTATATTTGTGTATTTTCATTTTTTTCAGAAGGATTTTTAACCCAGCACATTTTTTTAACTGAGTTAAACCTGTCCTTTTACCAGCATCCAGAGAATATATAAGTACCTCAAAGTACATCTCAATTACCTCTTTGAATGCAATAAATTTATTGCATTTGTCTTGGCTGCTTCCGGTTTCTTTAAAGTCTGACCTGCCAATGCAAATTTTCTAAGAGCTGTAATTGAAAACATACACAATTATTATTGTAACTTGTCTTGAAAGGACTTTTTAACCAAAGGAATTTATGTATAATAGAAGACAGACCTTGAATTAACTTTTGTATTTTCTCTGAATGTGTACCAAGTTAAAGGTGGTTCTGTCTCATTTAAACAAACCTCAGTGGACAGAGCATTTTGTACAAATAAAATCCAGCTGAAAATGAACTGCAGTATGTTCTACTTTATCTAATATTTCTTAGATGACTGCATCCACTGACAGCTACAAAAGGAAAACATAGCCGCTTCAATGTCACTCGTCGGTTATGGCTCAGTCACACGAGAGTGACAACAGGACAGCAACCTATGTGTAACTACGTTAAATCAGTGGTAGCTAGGCGATTTTTTTCTTTTCTTTTTTGCTGTGAGTTAGTTAGCACTGACTATCTGTTTGTAACCTCAAAATCCTGAGGGACTACTGTAGATTGCAAGGTGGTTGAATGGGTTTCCTAGTGGGAGTCAACCTGTCCCCAAACAATTGTGTTCTGACTTCGCAATCGCTCTCAGATCAATTGGTGATGGTATGCAAGTAACTGCCGTCTAATTTGGGAACGCAGACATATTGCCAACATGTTGCGATGGAAGCAACTCATTTGCAACAGAACTCTTTGCAATAGGGGACTCGGCGTATGACGTCATAAAAAGTACAGAGAGTTGTTGCAAGCAGTTGCTCACTGTTGCTAGGTGAAATTGGTCACAAAGATGTGCCAAAAACCTCCTTGTGATTGCTTTGGTCACTTGCAAATTGCAGTGGTGTACTTTGTATGGAAAACACAGACTTGTCTGCAAACACTCACCAACCACTTGCTAAGTGGTTGTGAAACTGCAGAGAGTTTGATGCAAACCTTTAAAGTAAAATTTGTGCCTTTTAAACTTGTTGGATTTAGTGCTTCATTTTACACTTCAACTGCACCACAATATGAAAATATTTTATATTTTTGTTTTTGCCATGTTGATTTTAAAACATCCAGCTTGTTATTATAGTCAGGTTTATTTATATAGCGCCAAGTCACAAAAATTATACTATTACTTTTTTTAAATTCAAAGTCATATTTTTATGACTTTATTGGATTAGTTTGATCTAAGATTAGCTTTCACCTTGTTCAAGATATTTTTTCATATTTTATTTCAGTGGGCTACATTCTATTCTACTTTTTTTTTTTTTTTTAAATCTGTTGACTTCAACAAAACAAAAGAATTTCCCAAATCTTGGAAAAGTAAAGTGATGTCTAATCTTATTGTAAGCAATCAACCATCCATTTTCTTGCTGGAGTGTCTCTCAGCTGTTCTTGGGCGATAGGTCTACCTCTAATTAACATACAGTGACTTCTTTATTTGAAACTCTGGCCATACTTCAGAGTCGAGTATCAGCAGACCAGTGGACTCTCTATCCTTCATCTCCACACCTCATCCAAAATTAGAGTGGTGCAGATTTCAAAATGGCCTGTCATGTCCAGTGAATGAGAGCTCAGTGGAAAGTTAAAAGTGGACTGGCACACACAAATGCACAAATCCCCCTTACACATGTTTACTGTACAATCTGTGCAGTTGCTGAGCAACAAAACAACTCTTCAGTGCTGACCTGCAGGATGCCTTGCCCCTTCACAATGACCAAGTTGCTGCAAATCATCCAGAGCAGATAATCACTTGCGCAGACAATAACAGCCACACACACATACACCACACAGTGCTTTGTGTACTAGGTGTGCGTAACCTTGGTGCTATTGCTTTCGTTGTTCCTGCAAGGCTCATATTCTTTTGACCCTCTGTGCTCTGGCAGCCCAGTTGTCATAAAAGCCGCAAGGACAAGAGCACGAGGCGCTCAGATTGCATCTTTTCTATCAGCGAGGTGCGGGGTAAAACAGATTTTCTATAGGGAACCGCCCTGAACTTACAATCTACCTTCAAAGTAGAGCTGAAGAAAAGAGAACCTTCGAAATGAGTCAATGTGGAACAAATCAATGTTTCAAAACCTTCACTTAAAAATCTGGAAATTGATTAGTTGTCCTTCCCGTGCCTTCACAAATTGGCTCTGGTGCAGAGAGGGAAATCAGGTTACAATTAGTCTTGTTTAGAGGTGGGCCCAGCTGCTGCAATCCAAAGATTGGTTTACTGTATGAGAGCAGCTGTGGCCAGAAAGGGAAAGAATAGCGAGAGACTCCTCCTGTGCCTTCACCTAATGGGGGAATGTCCACAGCCAAAGGGTTCAGAACAGATAACGACTAAAGCACCATAGATATCTGCTAAGTATCGATCTCCCACTACCTCTGCTGGCTCTCCTGGGTGGAATAAACAACCAACCTTGGCTCTTTCCCTGTAAACTGCCATATTTTTTTTTTTTTTAATATTATTATTCTTCTATAATCTGAATTTTGTATTTGGTTATTTTATATGTATATTTTTATTTCTCCACCTGTTGGATAAGTGCCAGGGAGATTTAGTGGAAGTATAAAAGACACACATCACACACAATACCATAAAGTCCACATAAAACACATCTTGGCATCTCATCTCCCTCCCCCTCATGCCCTCCGTTATTCAACAGCTGACGTGGTCCAGCAGGTGGCACATGGTGTTGCGGGTTGCGTGCATGCAGGCACGGTTAAAAATACCTCGACCCTGACACTAGTCCGAATGCTTTCCGCATAGCAGAGATAGTCCACTGGGTGCCCCAGCTGCACCTCCTCCATTCCAGCAAATGCCTGCTTTATGCACTGCATTCATGCATGTTCGGACTGTTTGGGAGGTTATTTCAAACTTCACAAGGAGCTCCTTTGAGCAGCCAACAGTCCAATTAAACTGCGGTCCAATCTATTCATTTCAAGTAGAATTATACAACATCCAGAAGCATTATGTGGGGAAATGAAGGGCAGAGTATGCCAACTCAGAATCCTTTGAGATGTCTTACCATTCCATTTTTAATTTTCAAAATAAAAAAAATGTAGTAAACTTTATTAACTTTCACTTCACAGGCTGCCACTGTTGATTTCTACTCTGTATAAAGGTGAGAGGGTCAACGAAAGAAGCTCAAATGCGATTCCAAGCAGGGGGTATGAACGGGTTACATGAGCCCTGTTCATTACAGAGCTTCGCTTTAATTCAAGAACACAGCCACGTAGTAGCAGTCAAGCTTCAAATGAGAACACTGACATGCACTTACTGAACTTCTTCTTTCTTCCAGCTGTATATATTTTTTACCCAGCATGAGTGTAGAACGAGTCAAGCTCTTTGTGCACTCTGGAATAGAGCCCTTTATCTGCAATACATAGATCCACCCACTTTTCACACATGTTAAATTAATTGTGTTATATTTTTAGAGCTGTGCAACTGAAGTTTATGCAAGCAACACCTTTGCAGACTGGATCCTACAAACTATGCTGCTATAGACAATAAGCAATAGATAAAATGCATTTTGGCAATGGACATCGTCTTAATATAACACTGTAGGACACAGAACATAGTGACTTAATTTAAAAATGGATACCTGATATATTGCTTTTGGACAACACCAATAGAGGCTCATTAATTCTACAGTCATAGTAAAAAAAAATTCAGTTATGGGAACTATTCTTATCATTATTCTTTCTGCCCATGAATTTTGAGAAGAGATATAAGGCCATTTCCAAACTACTTGTAGTCCATCATTCAACAGTGAGAAAGATTATTCACAATAACATTCAAGACTGTTGCCAGTCTTCCCAGGGGTGGACGTCCCCTTCAACCCAAGGTCAGAACGAGCAATGATCGGAGAAACTGCAAAAATCCCAAGAGCTACATTTTAAACTCTACTTTCTAAGTCTCAGTTAGCAAGTTTAATGTTCAAGTTACAAGTTCACGACAGCTCAATTAAAGAAGGACTGAACAAGTGTGGCTTGTTTGGAAATCCTCTTCTCTCTAAAAAGAACATCTGGAACAATGTCCTTTGGACAGACAAGACTGAGGTGGAGATCTCTGATCACAATGCACAAAACCAAAGACAGCTTATCAGGACAAATACCTCATGCAAGGTGTCAGCACAGTGGTGGAGGGGTGATGATTTTGGCTTGTTTTGGAGCCACAGGACTGGACATCTTGCAGTCATGAACTCCTCTGTATACCAAGGTATTCTAGAGTCAAAGGGTTAGCCTAGCGCTAAACCTTGTCCCAAATTGGGTCAAGCAAATCTACAACAGAACCTCAACCCAATTGAAGTGCTGTGGTGGGACCTTAAGAGAGCTGTGCATAAACAAATGGCAACAAACCTCATTGACCTGAACTGTCATAACGTTTTAAATTCCTCCATAATGATGTGAGAGGCTGATAAAGTCATGCAGAAAACCATTAGTTCAAGTTACTGCTGCTAAAGGTGGTTCTACAAGCTGCTGAATCGTGGGATGCATTTAATTTGTAGCACAGTATTTCTGTATTCACGGTTAGTTGTTGTTTATTAGATAATTACAACATGTCAAGTGTTTTTGTTCATCTGAGGTGGCACTGCGATAATTTTAAAACCTATCTTGATACACAAAATGTGACACATTCACAGAGTGTACTTTTCTTCTATTATGGCCATTTAGTCATAGTCATGAGGATCACAGAGCTTTTTAAATACTTGGCTTTTTGTTAAGTCACCAAAAGTGTGACAAGTCAATGTATTTATTTGTTAATGTTCATCTGACTTTTGAGCTTAACTTGTGAGGTAGTCAGATGAAAATCAGCTTAGTTTATACTGATGCGCCTCTGTGCTGAGGAAAGCCCGAGGCAGGTCAGAACAAGCAGTAAACATGACACATGACTAACACCTAAATGTATGGCTGAATCAATCTTGTACTGAGGTCAGCAACTGATGCTCACTTGTGATGTAGTTTATAAGGGAAGTTGCTGAAAGCTCTTCAAAGAACAAACTGCAAGAGGTCTCCTTTCTGTGCTGCATAAATATTAAAATGTCTCTGATTCATCGCAACGTCTCTTAAATACTTCAGAAAATTCTCAAGCATGCAGCGAGAATTTGCAAAACATTTGAAGCTGTAACCAAAGAAAGCCCGAGATGAGAAGGTGTGATGTGTACACAAACACAAAATAACCTCAGCTTGGTTTCGTAACTGACCTTGTAAACAGCTCTCGGCTTCAAATTTGGCATCTTTCCCCCACACTTTTTAAAATGTTTAGACACAGGTAAACTTGTGGGACGCTTGTTTAGGTGAGAAGGCAAAGAGAGCAGAACACTAACAAGGAACACAACGAATACAAAGAAATTCGAATTCTAAATCTTCTTTAGTGAAGAAAAAACGGTTTAATTTCTATTACAGTCATTCTATAAGTGATTGATATATCTCATACCTGCACATTAAGCCATCAGTAATCTGCTTCTGTCCCAAGATAACAAAATCTTGTGTCTTGTTTGTTGAATCCACGTGAAAAGTTGTGTATTTTGGAACCAACTTTAGCTTACCACGTCTTCATGCTAGGCTAAAGCAGACAGACAGACTCGGTTTTAGCATGATGACTGTAATTGTTTTTATTGAGCCAGGAAGCATTATGTTTGGACAAGAGGAAGAAGTGATAACTAATGAGCTTATGCTAACAAGACTGCATAGAAAACTGGACTTAAAAGTGCAGTGCAGAGACACAGGCACCTGCGAACTAATGCTAACAGACAAAAAAAAACTCACTTAAACTACAGCAGACATCTTTGACAGTGTTAGTATATGTAACCCAGCAGAAAGCCATACTGTTTGCATTAACGTAAATGCTAAATGGGCTGGTTCTTACATAGCGCTTTTCTACTCGCTCATTTTCTACTAACCCATTCACACCCATTCGCACTAGCACTTTTCCTATGCTCTTTCTACATAGGTACATCATTTTTTTCAGTTATGCATCCGATGGATGCATTGGAGAGCAACCTGGGGTTACTATCTTGCCCAAGGACATTTGGCATGCAGACTGTCTACAGCCACTCCGAAAGGTGCTCCAACACCACAAATATGGTCGAGAGGTCCATTTGGTGAAGCCTAGCAAAGACCTCGCTCAAAGTAGTTAAACAGCAATTAATGCACAATACATTTTTAATCCCGATTAAAGATCATTTCTGGGGAAACTGCACTGGTATTTTTGTGACTGAGATGTTGTCTGTGGATTGAAAATTTCAACATTTTTACAGATGTTAGTCTTCAGTTATAAAACTGAGGGTCTGCCAGGGTCTAGGACTGATTCCTAAGTATGTGAGTGTGAGAAAGAGGCAGACATAAGCATCTCAAAATTACTTAAATATTTGAAATTGGAATATGGTAGGATTGCTTGCTTTGCAACAAGTGATATGCAACCAAGTAAATCCCCCATACAGCTGTCACAATATGGTGAAATTAACAAAAGACAACAAAACTGCTGTTCTAAAGTTGGACATATATATATGTACAATTATATATGTACAATTGATTCACTTTTACAGCCAGTCTCGTGTGGCCAGTCAAGGAACTGCAGCTTTTGACTCTTTGCCTTCATCTTGCAGCCCTTTAGATTACCACCTGCCACTGACTTTAGCATCGACATCGATGTTGTAGTCTAGCCCCTCGGTAGTTTAACCACACTGGGTTTTTCTTGAGAAGTGAAAATATTGGGCCAAAGGAAATTCAGCCACTGTAGCCTTGTAGGAGAATAAAAGGATTCTGTCTATGATATCAGGCCCTGCTGCAGCCACATAAAATGACTATGTTAGAGGCTGCAGAAGAGGCACTTTGCGGTGACAGTGAGTGGTGCTCTGTAAGCATTTAGCAAGGCAGGTCCCAGACATCTACCTCTTCGCAAAACAATGGAAGTTTGCAAGGAAGAGACAGCGAGATTGGCGGCTGATGTCTATTTTAATGCTTGCTGATAGACAGGCTTGACAGCGTTGTCGGCGGTGGCACCCTTAATGCCTTCCTCTTCCCCGTTGCTTCTCCCTATCTCATCTTCTCTCCTTCGGCGAGGTGACAGGTCCACAGCTGTGACACATGTGGAGTGTATCTGTCACAGGACAAAAAAGCAATCGGTCCAACCATCCTTCCCAGTACGGAGGCACATTTCATTTCGTTGTCACCGATACAAGGAGGGTCGTGATCAGGGAAGCTGTCTCCCTCCTCCGCAAACATTAGATAACAGATACTCCTTTGCTCTTGCTTTTCATTTCCAGCTTCTTCGCTCAGCAGAGCAGGAAGAGGAGAAGGGACGCTCGGGCCGAGAGGCAGAAGACGCCGTCTTTAAAGCGTTGTTACCATTGCGGAGTGTAAATTTGTATTCCTCAGAGCAGACTATACAAGTCAATAGCAACTTTAATATTGGCAAATTCAATAAAAACCAGATCAATTACAGCAGCTCTCGATATCATGAGAGCGTCGCTTTTTAATAACGGCACTCATTCAAACACACGTGTATTGTAACTCTGTAATAACCCGTCCTTGTATGAGGTAGCAACGGACAGATCTGACAGAGGAATCGCATAATACGGAGACTCACACAAAATAAAATAAATAAATGGAAATGGAGACAGCTACCAAGAAAATGTGAGAGCAGGTGCAAGGCTGCCCACCTCCTCTGCTTCAGGAAAACATGACACCTTCCTGACCTCTGTCTGAGGCGGAGGGGGAGGAGGGGGGTTGAGAGGGGTGGCGGTGACTCACTCAAAGGGAAAGTATAATTTTTATTTAAAATATTGTCAGAGAAGCTGGCCCCGGGTGCTGGCTTGTTTTTCTTGGATTTATACCGGAGCTTCTGCATGGGTTTTTTTCCCCCCCTTTTCTGTTTCCCGTGAGTCACAAGTTTGATGGTTCATTCGGTATTTTGTCGGGAATTCAACCTAACAGGTAACAGACCCCAGGTAAGCACCCCCTCTAAAGCGTTCAATTTTGAGACGTGCAACTGGGCCCGATAGATAAAGATAGGCACCAATCAGCTCAATTGCATCCACCCCTCCCCCCAGCAGAGGGAGGGGGAAAGAAAACGAGAAGGGGTATCAAAAGCTCGGCCGGGGGATGGGGGGCGACCGGAGTGCCGAATCAAACGCGCTTCCCACCGAATGGAAAGAAGAGTAAAAGTCTGAGAGTCTGTGTGACCAGCTTTCTGCCTCGCTCCGTGCCAAGTTTGCCTCCTCTCTGTATATTTTCTCCTCGCTCTTCATCTCTCGGTTTTGAAGCCGCAGTAAACACAGGTGTTCCTGCCTTTACTCCAGGGGGCTCCCTCCCCGCCCCCTCCCGGGTCTCAGCGGGACATTGGAGTGACTCCTGCAAAGTCCCCCTTTTTGTTTTGCCGCCACTGTCTCTGCTCACCACCTGTCTTTGTGT
>VVHJ01002353.1:0-13517 GCA_015107715.1 Tylochromis polylepis | reverse complement strand
TTTGGGTTGTGGGGGGGGGGGGGGGCCTTTAGGATTACAGGCACCCCGCCCACACACACATTCACCCCTCCTTCAACAGATCAGCAAGAGTTACTAAAATGTCTTTTAATGTTCAGCTGTCAGAATCTGTTGCAGAGAGGCCTTCAGCTGTTAGCATAGACTCACTATATCAGTTGTGAGCACTCAGGGTCATGTGCCCTGGTTTTTGCCTGGAAGGCTGGACTCATTATTTCAATCATGGACCCCAGTTATAGTAGGTACTTTGAAGCAAGGGAAAACAGCTAGCTTGAGCCTATTCGAATGAAAGAAAAACAGAACACTGAACCAACCATGAGGTATAAAAAATAGCTCTGATATCCTAGTATGTGGCTAGGACACTATTTGCTTACACAGTGTATATTTATTAAAATGCAAGCAAACTCCTAGATTTGCAAAGGAAAATGTAATGTGAACTACTATACACACTGAATTCTAGATTGCTCTAATATATCAGTAACTGTTGATTACCAAATCCATTTTTTGTGTTTTTTGCTCTTTCAATTTTTTGCTAATTCTGGCTCAGGTTACTTTATTTGTACCCACAGGTAGATTTGGTCTGCAGTAAGTGAGTCATCCACTTAGAACAAACACAGACAACAGACAACCAATAGGCATAATGTAACATAATGAAGTAGAGAATCCACACAGCAACACGCAGGATAGCAAAGCTGTGATTTGTTTATCAGAGCCATGGCCGCTGGAGCAAAGCTGTTTTTAAACCTTGTTACTCACTAAAATGTCTTTTAATGTTCAGCTGTCAGAATCTCAACATCTTCTAGTCCCAAAGGCTTCTGCTGGGACTGGAAGCCTTTGTCGAGAAGGAAGAAAGTGAAAGTCACTGTGCAAAGGGTGCAAGTTGTCAAGTAAAGCCACTGTAACTGTCTGATATCCAGTGGAGTTAAGCTATGGCCTACTAATCAGACCCTTAGACCATTTAACAACTTAATTGAGTGAGCTTCTGTTCCTTACAGATGCATATCCAAACCATGCCACCAAGAACAAGGATAAAACAGACTTCATAAAAGCCCCCCAAAAAATCAAATTATCGTGGTTTTATCAATGTGGGGATGAGCTTCCTCAGACATGACAGACGCTGGTGCCCTTTTTATTTGCACTCACCTTCACAGTTTGCTTCAAAACTCAGTTTTGAATCAATAATTCTTCTGAGATATTTGTAAGACTGAACACTTTCCCCTCTCTGACCCTTAATAGATTATTCTAGAATCAATAATCATAGCTTTTCTTACATATTAATTATATTACATTATATCCGACATGATATTATGCCATCATGTCAGATATACTGGCTTTTCAGCATCAAACAGTTGCTGCAGATTTGTCAGCTGCGCATTCATGATGTGATATTGTGCTCCACCCAGAAGGTGTTCATTCAGAGATCTGGTGATATATCAAGACGACGGAAACACTGTGGTCATAAAGGGATAAACATGGTCAGCACCAGTCTTCCGATTTTGGTGAGCCTGTGTGAATCGTAGCCTCAGTTTCCTGTTTTTAGCTGACAGGAGCGGGACCCAGTGTGGTCTTCTGATACAGAAGTACTCTTCTGCATACCTTGATTTCATAAGTGGTTATTTGACTTACGCTTGTCGTTGTGACTGTTTTGACTGGCTGATTAGATATTGGCATTAAGGAGCAGTTGAACAGGTGTACCTAACAAACTAGCCAGTGAGTGAAATGCTGGCAACAGACGGTTGCTAGACTGATGATCCAACAACCCAAGCGTAGTAATACCAGACAGCATACCAGCTCTGGTTGAGCCTTTACTGTTTATAGTCTACCTCTCAGCGTAAGTATACACCTTTAATTTTACTACGTCTGCATTTCAGAATAAGGCAAGCCAAGCTAGGAAAGGGGCATCCATGAGCTCCAACTGTGTGTGTGTATTCAAGTTCAGGTGCCAGCACTGAGACTTGGCACAAAGTGGTAATGCCACCAAGAGGGGGCAGGTGCACTAGAGCATTGTCCATCTGGCCAAAGTGAGCAAAACAGGTGCTACCTGTCAGCAGTTAGCGAGACAGAGAGATGTACTCATAACAACTATGACTCAAGCTTAGAGTTCAACGTTTTATGTAATAATAAAGAGGCAAGAATGAGGCTAAATTAGTCAACTTAAACTTGAAGTCTGTCATTTGCCCTCATCTTCCACTCACAAGTAAACTTCTACAAAAAAAAAAGCCAAAGTAGATGTGCACACAGATGCACAATTCACCTCATTACACTGTCACTATCAACCAGGCAGATTTCTCTCCATTACCTGTGGAGATAAGGGAAACAGGCAAACAGTGAGAGTCGTTAGTCAAAGCTCGGTCAGCTCACAGTCAGGCTACCCGGCATGGAACAGCCGAGCTCAACAAAACTGGACATGAATTCACCAATCAGCAGAAAAGCAGTGCTCCTTCCCGCTCGCGCACACCTGTGAGCTGACTTTCCCAACCTTTGCCCCATATGTCCGTCAATTTGTGCAGCGCCTCTCCATTAGGTGGGCGCTGACGAGGCAACTCCAGGCTCGAAAACAATGTTGATGCTCATCATTGCTGCTAACAGATTCCACTGCTGGACCGCTCTTAACCTGGGGAGCAAGTTTGCCAGAGTTGTTTTCTCACTCAATTAAGTTGCAAAATAGAAAACAACAGTGTGCAGTACGTCTGTTTCACACGGGGAAGCTGGCAGCGGCCGTGCATTGTTGTGACTGCTCGTCCTCCCCGGGCTATTTCCAGGAGTACTTTAAACTGCACTTCAGAAAATGTGAATGGTGCCATGAATACATTTTGCAGGGCCACGTTGCCAGATGCTTTGCAAAAAGGAGCGCTCGCTCGCAATCTATCTTTCATGGGGACCGAAACAGGCACAGTGCTATCAGCGTGCATCATTTCTGCTTCACATCCATCAGCGAGCTGCTGTTCGCTAACTGCCAGCGAGCGCCCTGCAAGAGCACTCGGCACTTCCCCTTCCACTTGTGTGGGGCAGGCAGCGGCAGTGCGCCAATTTGCCTCTGATTGTTTTCCATTTTCCCAGGGCGAGTTCAAGCTTGGACGCGAGCGGAGAGCAAGAAAGAGGGAGGCGAGCGTGGGGAGGCAAACGACGGTTAAAATGGAACGCATGGCCAAACGTCGTAAACAAACTCCACGCAGGGTTGCCCTTACATGCGCCGAGGTACAGTCCGTGAGGCCATTTTTCATTGTGACCAGGCCCAGAGAGCTGAGCGCTAACACTGCTGACCTCTAGAGCAGGTCACCATGACAGCGCGTGTGTGTGTGTGCATTTGATCTTGTTGTTTGGAGCACTACTGTACATGCGCCTTCACGCAATAACTCATCTGCCAGCCCTGGAGAACAGAGTGGTCCTGCTATTTCTGTTCAGAGTCATTATCATCACCATTACCTCCTCCATGACTGCCCCCTTTAACTCCACACCACCCAAGAATTTCACACACACACACACACACACACACACAAAGCTCGCTGTCCTGCAGGTCAGAGCCAAGTCTGAGAAGCATGGGCTTCATTGGCAGGCAGTGTGAATAACAGGAATTGCAGGGAATACTAAGTCCAAAAAGGGCTGCACTTTTACACTATTGATAGAACATGGCCGAGGTCTTCAATCTGCTGTTTCACATAGCTCACTAACAAGACCAGAGCTGACGGGAAGAGGTCGGTATCAAAAAAGAAAAGCCTCGAATAAAGCTGCTTTTCAATTACATTGGGCGCTTTTTTTTTGTTTGTTCCAGAATTAAACACAAATGACACTTCCTCCTGTTAAAAATGACAAAACTAATACAAGTTTAAGTACTTTTTAAAGAATCCTGGGAATATTGAGTTTTTGTCATCCTCAGCCTCTCTTTCTCGTAAGGAGCAGCTCTACATTTTAACAATGCTGAATAATGAATTCAATGAGTTGAATAATTGAACTTAAGGTAATGATTTCTTTTTTTCCCCCAGCCTTCGGAGAATATGCGCCACGCGATTCCACATATATTCAAGAGCAGGGATCAAGGATAATGCAGTGCTTATGCTCTTATGCAGCTCGACTGTTTACAGTTTTTTTTTACAAGAGTAATCCATTTATTAATTCATAACAGGAAGAGCAATTTCTTATCAAAGGATTAACTCGGAGCACCTAACACTATGCTTGTATCAAATAGGAGCTACGGTTGGTTTGCTATCAAGGGTTTGGACGGAGACGAGTATTCCCAGTGGAAGCCGGTGCCCAGTCCAGCCGTGACCTCGAGCGACCCCTATCAGTGTAATATTAGCTGTGGAATGAATTACTAGCGTGTTTGCTAAATTGAGCGGGAAACCTTTTTAGTTGCTT
The DNA here is from genome assembly GCA_015107715.1 of Tylochromis polylepis. NCBI lineage: Eukaryota > Metazoa > Chordata > Actinopteri > Cichliformes > Cichlidae > Tylochromis > Tylochromis polylepis. The sequence continues at coordinate 9,146 of VVHJ01002353.1, read as the reverse complement.
TCCATTGTGGTCCAGGAGTGGGGCTTTGTTGTCCCGATAAACACAAACACGAGTTGCCAGGAGTTTTAAATGATGCCATATGGGTGGATAGCTCAGTGTGTTTGTGTGTGAATGGGTGTGTGTGTGTGTCTGTGAGTGTGTGTGTGTGTGTGTGGTCGCAGCAGCCAGCCCAGCAAGGCTCTTTCAAGTCGACAGCCAAATAAAGTTAAAGGCAGTTAGATAGCGAGAGAGGCGCACAGCCAGAGGTCACACCGCTTTGGATGATAATCTGTCTCCTTTTTTTTTCTCCCCCCCTTCAGTTTTCAACCAAACCACCTTAAATGGAGACAAATCATGTACAAGTTATTTATATCAGGTATGTGTGTTTGTGAGTGTGTGCGGACGCGGTGGGAAAAAGGGGGGGGGAGTGGTTTGACCACATTAGTGGCCAATGTCAGAACAGATTGGAGCTTACTCGTCCCTTTAGATAGGCAAATAAAAGGAACACCGTGGTTAGTGTTTGGAATATAGGTGCAGATTTTAGAAGGGAGCCGTATGCACCTCTTTATACAATAAAGACACCAAAGAAGAAGACAAGTTACATATTAAAAATATGCTTATATAGCATTACTCAGGCCTCGACAGAAGCATGTCTTTTTACCTGCAAATAGGAATATGAATTGAAAGTTCATACTACGACAAGATGTTTTCTGGTAAATTTTATTACACCTAATAGCCACAAATTATATTGTGATTCACTCTGTAGCAGGGCAGCATCGGCACTTCTTTTAAGGAGGTTTGGAGGGTTATTCATAGCTTTGCTAACTAGCCTTGCGTAAACGTTACCTGGCCTTCTTATTTTCACTCAACCTCACTCAACTATTGCTGAACCACAGCTAAGCTACTCAAGGCCAAATAAATATCATTGATTTATTAAGCCAGTTACCACTGACCTATGAATCATTAAAAAAAAAACTGTCTAAAGCAGATGAACAGTATCTGAAGGTCATGTACTTAAGAATTAGGAAAATAATCCATCAAAGACCCGACACAGGACCTGAGAGATGCATCTGGACCTTCAGCTGATCATCTACTGTTCAAACAGGGAGAAAAGGCTGAGGTATGCCATATCACACAAGAATGGGACTGAAAATCAGTGGCAACAGGTCTGATGGAGTGATGATATTTTTTGGTTCAAATTGTTGTCAGTATGTAGAGAGGCAGTGAGTGTCTACAGCCATCTGTAAAACACGGTGGAGGCTCTGTCATGGTTTGGGGCTACATTTCAGCCAGTAGTGTTGGAGATCTTGTCAAAATTGATAAATTATGAACACAGAAAAGTGCCAGCAGATTTTGATCCACTGTGCAAAACCATCTAGAAAGCATTTGATTAACAAGCTTCATTTTTCAGTACGACAATGATCCCAAACACACTGCCAGTGCAGTAAAATCATACCTGGATAGAAAAACTCACAGTGGAACACTATCAGTCATGGATAGGCCTCCCCAGAGCCTGGACCTCCACATTACTGAAGCAGTGTGGGATCATGTTGACAGAGAACTGAACAAAAGGCAGAAACATCCAAAGAAGAGCTTTGAATGTCCTTTAAGAAGCCTGGAGAACTATTCCTGAAGACTACTTAAAGAAATGACAAGAAAGCTGCCTAAGAGAGTTCAGACTGTGCTCAAGAATAAAGGTGGTCACACCAAATATTCACCTTCAAGCTCATTAGAATTGTACAAACTCTGTTTTTTGCCTTATATTCTGTATTTCCATAAATTTTTGAACATTTTATTAAATTACTGCACCTATTTCCCATTTTCCTACAAAATATAAATAATTGAGTGATGATTAAACACTTAAATAGTACAGAATTTCACAGATTTCAATTGTGAACTGATGCAGAAAATCACAGGTGCCTGCAAAAAAAGGAAACCTGACTTCATGGTTTGAAGCTCATTTTTCTAGTATTAATGACTGGATGACTAATTAAAAAAAAAAAGTTCCTTCCTCCTATTTCTGCCTAAGCACTCTACAATAATCTTTTATGAAGTGAATATAAGGAGATACCACAGCAATTAGAAAGAACCTTAAACATCCTTGATAATAAACAAACAAGCTGATGCTTGTGATTGCCTGTATATTCCACAGAGAGTCAGCTAAACAACATTACACAGTCTTCTAAAGATGATAAATGTTGCAAGATAAAGCAAAATAACAAATGAAATGTACATCCTGAACCCAAGGGAACATTTGAAGGAAGAGTTGCTGTAGCTGTTAATCCCGACCCCTATGGTGTGCATTAGCAATGTAACAAGATTAATCTTAGGAGATAGTTTGCTGGTCTTTTATCTGAGAGTTAAAGAGTGGCTGTTGCAGCATCTACGTCCCACTAGTTCCTGCACAGGTACACAGAAATGCAAATGAGCTGGAGAGACAACATGGCAAAATACCAAGAGTCAAACGATGCTAATGAGTTGCACATCCTTTGATGTTTTGAATTTACTTGGATCCTTACTTTATCTCGGGTTCACAGTTGAAGTGGAGTGCAACTACAGTGAGCACACAGCAGTACCAACCAGGGAATAGCTGGTCAGGAAAACACAGGAAACAATTAGGTAAATATTGGACTTTTGGGTCCAGTTGGTTGAAATCTGCAAATCTGCCCAGAAAGAAACTTGGAGTCGGCTGCAGGCGGTGGGAAGGAAGACAATGTGTTTGTTCATAACTTTAACAGCTTGGAAAAGGCTAAGTTGACTATAAAGAGGTTCAGCTTTTTGGTTATCCAAGGCTGCTACTAATCACTGATTTTGTTTGACTTTATTACTTGGTTTTATTGAATAAATATAGGGCGCAAAAACCCAGAGGTCTATTTTAAAGGTTTGTTTGTCTCAGTTTGTCTAAAACCACCACTTGGTTCACCAAGAAAGGCAATCAGTTATCAGAAAACACGTGTTCGTTTATGTTGACTAAATAATACTGATTAATATACCCGTTTAAACATGAAAAAGAAATTCATTACTTTTGGGGGAGTGCATTTACAGGCTGCTGGATGGAGAACATGAGAAGAATGAAGGTGTTACTTTGGACTTTAAAGGCCACTTTTTCTTAACTTCCTGTCATTTTACTGACGGAAATAATTACTCATGCTTGTGAAGTGTAGCATTGTTTCACTCAAAGGGCTCTTTCTGCAGCTTGATACATTGAAGTAAAGTACATCTTAGTGCAAGTACAGTACTTTGTATTGCAAAATGCAAAATAATGGAATATTTGGCATTTTAGTATAGCTACTTATATATATATATAAAATTCCCCTCTCGCATTATCATATTATTTGTGCAGGCAATTATCATATAGTCTTGAATTCATGCCTAGACAAATGATGGGCTCAAGCTGGTTTTCTTTAAGGCTAGTGTGTTCTCATAACTTACTCACTGGTTTAGTTCAGTTTAGCTCAAGACGATGGAAAACGAGTCTTTACTACACATTATCTAAAGGTAGTAAAACTCACAGGGAGGTTTCTGCGAACAGATGAAACATCATTAACAGCTGCCTGCTTTCATGTCCCCGTTTGAACTCGCGTTGCCCTTTGTCTCTGGATTTCCAAGGGTCGCCCACCTGGTCCACTTTGAGTGGCGTGCAAACGAGGTGTCAATTGGTTGTTGGCCTAAAGCTCCCCCGCCCCATCCCTCCAGGTCAGTTGCTTTCCTTGTGTTTGCTGTGCAGGTCTCCCAAAGTGCACAATGCAACTGTCACCTGAGTCTCTCGTTATCTCAACTGGTACAAACTGAGCTTCAGAGTCAAAAACACCCCCAGTTGGGAGCTAAGTCCCGACCACATCCGCACCACCTCGACCATCTCTATTTTATTTTTACATTTATTGAATTTGTTTTCATACTAATTATATTTAAAGTAAGTGGACTTAAATAAGTCCACTGTTAGCTAGAGAAGAAACATTTTTCCCAAGTTCTACTTATAGCAATTACTTCCGTATTGGCCATAATAACCACAAGTACAATTTTTTTTTCTATTATCCAGCAGCCTTACTTCTTACACCTTTTGAATTGATCATGGCTGGAATTCAGCTGAAAAAGAGTTGTCTAGACGCTCACTAGGCAACACTCTTAAACAAAGACAAGCAGAGAAAGCTCCCTTCAAATCTATTAAGCACAGGCGATAATCCATCCTATCCAGCAGTGGCTACAGACCACACTAGAGTTCATGAAAAAAAGAGAGAGAAAACAGGAAAAGCCACAGCCTCACCTCCTTTCTTTGCTCTATTCCTTTCAGCCCGTGCCAAGTGTAACTGCAAGCAAGCAAATCAAAATTTCAGCCATGGATTAATAATTTATTTGCCCGGTATCGACTCTTATTCCATTGTGTTTTTGCAGCTCATTAGAAGCTGGTTGACTCGGAACAGTAATTGGTCAATAGGGGTGATAGATGACCGCCATACATGAGCTCCTGAAATCCTAGGGCCCCAGAGAATGGGGATAGCTCTAATTGCAACTTCTTTTTACCTCAGGTAGGATACAAGATTGCTTTGGGGAAGTTTCCCTCGGCGCCATACCCTGTAGAAGCACCAGGCATTAGTTTTTATGAAGTCCAGAGTTGGCTTCATGAAACCTGTGTTGATCCATGTTGTAGAAGGAAGGGATACATTGTACATTTTCCATCTACAACATGGAAGACATGGAAGCGTGATGGTCTTCTTAGATGAGAAATTGAACCTGCGGGCGTGATTCTAATTTTAAGACTTTTCCCTTTCCGAGCTTCACATCTCTCTCTCTCTCTCCAGGGTCGATGATATTCTGCCAAATAATAATAATAAAAATGTTGTCAAGACCACTGCAATGGAAATCAATGAGGAAACCTTGAACAGCCTCATGTTTCCTCGAACACACCTGAGTCCGAGAGGAATAACAAGCAGCTCCAAACAGACCGCGCAGGGAAGGAACTACACGCCATATATCGCAAGGGAAATGTGTAGAAGAAAACAAGCTTTTCCATATACGGCTAATGAGTACTTGCAGACAAAACATTCCCAACCAGACATCTCGGAAGGCTGAGGAAAAACAACCCAATGCACACTTGTAAGTATGCGCAAACACGCACCTACGCCTACACACTCCAGGAGATGACACGGACAAGTACTTACTGTTCTGTTCGATCTATAAATTCCTCCCACTGAGCTGTGAGTTCTCCCGCCACAATGTTCTCCTCTGTCATCCATCATGTCTCCACCCTCCCCTTTTGTCCCTCACCTCTTGTCCTCTAACACCAACCCAAGAGAGGTTGTACAATGCATGTATGTATGTGTGTTTGAGAGTGCAGTGACAGTTGGACTACTTACCTATCCTACTGGTCTTGCAGGCCTACAGCCACACACACTTCTCACTGTCAGGGCATTAATGCCACCTCGATCCCTAAACAGATGTGTGCATGCACTATCCCACCGCCTCGGGTCACAGCCCCATGCCCAGCAGGAGCTGCCAGAGGGCAAGCTTTTGTCCAGACAGAGAGCCCCAAGGTGGACAAAGAGCGAGCCAAACCCACAGAGTACTCTGACTATCCGTCTTCTTAATGGCTCTGTCACATTTTGTAATAGATTTTAATTCAGCTACGTGCCAAAAGAATGGAAAATGAGGCCTTTGTGATCTGACAACGGCCCCAACAGGGGGAAATGGCCACAGTCCAAAAACAGTGGATGAAAGGCATAAGAGAAGCGGACCACACAAGTCCCACCAACAGGCAGCGTTAAGGTTATCGAGGTGAAAAAAGCTTAAATTTCTCAGATGGAATAATTGCTTTAATTTTATGGAGCTTGGCCTTAAAAATGAATTAAGTCACCATTAATTTAGCAATGTGGCATTTCGAGCGGTTAGGTAGTAACCAAATCACAAATAACTCCCTTTTCAAGTTGGTGGACATGGTGGGCTTTATATAGCACCAGTTTACAACAGTTATCATCTCAAGGCTCTTTGTATTGTCAGGTAAAGACCTAACATATTAGAGAGAGAACCCCAGCAGTCTGCCGATCATCTATAAGCAAGCACTTAGTGACTGTGTAAAAGAACTCCCTTTTAAGAGGCAAAGACCTCATAAGGAGGGGCAGCTAACTACCACAACCTGTTGAGTGAAGGGAATGAAAGCAGAACAAAGAAAAGACAAAGGGGATTTTTCCATTTAAATATCTGTGACTGACTCGAGAGTTCACACAGCATCATAAAACGCTCCTCAAACCAGAGAAAGCTAATAGCGTGTTCACAGATCAACATCCAAGGACTCAAGCTGAGGGTGGTTTTCATGCAGTAACGCTGCCATCCCACTCGAATTCTCAGGATCAGCGTGGCCTGAGAACGAGGTGAGAGTAAACACTGGAAACGAGGAGAACAATAGCACTAAAATGTCTTCTGTCGTGGGATCTTGAGAAGGTATTTGGAACTGCACCAGTGGGACGTAAATGGCCCAAAATACCCGTGCATGACGTTTTGTTTTTGTTTTTTTTAAATTTCAACGAAAGTAAGACTGAGGTCATTGTGTCAAACTGCACTGTGATTTTATACTAGATAAGCAGATAAATTCTGTTATTAAAGCTAGTTTTTATCATTTGAGACTTTTATCCAGAATCAAATCCACTTTATCTTTTAAAATTTTTGAACATCTTATTCATGCTTTAATCACAACACGCCTGGACTACTGTAACACGCTCTGTAGTGGCCTTAGCAAAGCTTCACTTAATCGCCTCCAGTCAGTCCAAAACGCTGCAGCTCATCTTTTAACCTGAACCTGCAAACGCGAGCACACTTCCCCCGTCCTGACCTCCGTCCACTGGCTCCCTGTTCAGTTCAGGATCCATTTTAGGATTGTATTATTTGTTTTAGATACTTTTAATGGCTCAGCGCCACCACACATAACTGAGCTCCTAACTCCGCATGTTCCCCCAAGATCGCTGCGGTCCATGGACCAGCTGCCCAGCTAATCTCCCTGCCTGTGTTACGATGGCTCCTTCATCACCTGTTTTTAAAACACGTCTTAAAACTCATCTTTATTCTTTGGCTTGTAAAAACACTGAATGGCAGCGGTGTGTTCTTACCTTCTATTTATTAATATTGCTGTTGATGTTGCTGATTTTTTTGTGTGGTGTTTTGGGGCTTTGTACGGCACTCTGTCAAACTAGTGTTTTTAAAAAGTGCTTTATAAATAAATTGGATTGGATGCAGACCATTGACCTAAAAAACAGAAAACCCACAGCACTATGCTGAAATAACTGTTATCAAACCACCAACCATCTAAAAGGAGAGGTGATGGTAGGAGCGTCTAACTACCCGCAGGGAGAAAGGGTACATTTGAAAATGTTTTCAGAATCAAAATCTTAAATTCATAAATTTCTCAGTTTCTTAATTTACTTAACTCTTTTAAGCCTAACATAGAACAAGTCCACCAGAGCTTATCTTTACATTTTTTACATGTGTCATTTTTCTTTTGAGAATTTCAAGTTACTATGCATCAATACAACCGTTATATCCCAAATTTTAATAATATGTATGTATTAAGTCCATAGTAGCTACATAAATTGCTAGAAAGTGCAATAAATACACATTTTTCTAATTAAAGAAATGTCAAAGGTATATCCCAAAAAATTGTAAATGCAAAAAAGAAATTGCACAAAATAGTTTCCAGCTACAGAAAATTTATTTTGAGTGTTTGCATAATTTCATTTTTGAGATACACTAACTTTTGTGCAGCAAAAACAGAAATAGACATTATTGCACAAATTGCAAAAAAACTGCATGTGCATCAAAATAAACTATTACCAACAGTGCAATCAGTGTTTTTTTTCTTGCACTGAATAATAATCCTGACCAAAACATAATAAAAAAAAAAAATCACAGTTTTCAATCTAACATATTTTAAACATATTTAAACTCTCTGCATGCCTCTAAAATAGTTTGTATGCATCTATAATTATGCAGTCCTTGCCACCTTCCTTACCGGCTTGCCTGCAGACCGCAACTCAAACTGAAAGCTTCAGACTAAACACGACCAAACAAAAGTGACATCACCAAGTAACATTATTGGGAATGGTTTTTTTCTTCTTCACTGTAATATAACAGGTTGTCATCTATTGAATGTCACCTTTTCTTCAGCGTTTTCCTTCCTGGTGTGTGTTTGTGTGCTGCACTCTGCTCTGTGTGCGTCCGTTTTACTGTGATACACTTGGAGTGGTGAAATAGAGAGCAAAGGAGAGATTTTAAAGAGATTTTAGCTTACCGATGCATCGAAGTGCTTCAGTGTTGCTAATGTTCGTTCCTGACTGTCTTATTTCACAGGTTCTTGGTTCTTAGGTTTGGTACTGTCATTATGACACCATATTCCAAGTCTAAAGTTGAATGTTTTGCCTGTAGTGACTGCTTTTAGCATAAAGGAAAACCCATATTAAACTATTTAAAAACTTGTTAAAAAACGTTATATTCTATGGAGATGGTCTGAACTTTTTTTTAAAGTACTCTTTTCTGAAAAAAGTTCAGAGTTTAGTCTCTCTGCAGCTGAATATGCCGACTTGCTGGCTCTCCACTCTTGGCTGTCTGAGTTGCTGACTCACCTCTGCCTTCAGGCGCTGTACCAACCAGCCAGCCAGCCAGTCAGCCAGCAGGCTGTCCAGCCAACCAGCCAGCTCTGTTGACAAATTGATATCTGATCTGTGCTGCAATTGGCGGAGGAACAGACTTTTCCAGTGTTTCGGCTGTCCACTGCCAACTCCAAACAGCTGAGGGATTAGCTACAGGCCTTGTGAGGGTGAACTTGTATTGTTTATTGATGGGGTGAGGCAAGCAGCGAGCACTACGCACCAAATCAGACTAATGGGAGACAAGTCCGTAACACGTAGTAGAGAGAAGAGGTATCAGTATGTTTTTGGCAGGGGGCAGTGATTAGCCATGTGTGTGCAGAAAAATATGCAAGTGAAATGTGCGACTGGGTATCTGTGTGTGTGTGAGTGTGTGTGTTTGTGTGTGTCCACAGGGCAGCCAGCTGGGTACTGGAATGCAATGGATGTGGCAGGGCTGCTATTCTGGGTGCTTTCTCCTGATGTGTGTGTGTGTGTGTGTGTGTGTGTGTGTGTGTGTGTGTGTGTGTGTGTGTGTGTGTGTCATCAGCATAGCAC